>JAQFZI010000329.1:0-18119 GCA_034695605.1 Eupelops occultus | reverse complement strand
AATCCTGAATGTCTAAGCTTCACAATGATATAACTCTCATGTCGAAATTGCACTTTAAAGATTATGTGTTTCCCATTAAGTTTATGAGACAAACGTTAAAAGAAAATAACAAAAATAAGACTGAATTTCGTTCAATACATACAACAGTTTAATAATTTTCAATAATTAGAGATTCAGAACATTTAATTAATTTGAGGTTAAAATAAACAAAAATATTTATATCTTTCGTGAAATTTTTTAAAACTAAAAAATTGATTTACAAAAAAATGCATTTTATTTGAAAAAAATTGATTTATTTTTAAAACTTGAAAACATTCGGACATTAATTAAGAATAGGACTGAAAATTAATTTTTGGTTTCAAATAAATAAATAATTTGATTATTTTGACTCATTTATGGTCTTTAAGTCTTCGCAGTGATCGGCAAATATAATTTGAACTCTGGAGGCAACTCGTCTTCACTATAGAGCCGATCGGCGAAGTATATGCGTCGAAGACGACAGTTGGCATTAACTGTCAGGCGCTGAGTCTCGACATAATTGGTTCCGTACGCCCTTTTGGTGAAGTCCGACAAATTAAATCCAATTTGATTCCATCCTTCGTCTAAACGTAAAGGCATTGTACACATGAAGTGCTTCACTCGAGTAACCGATTGAAAATTTGAAGCTCTGAATCGACGTCTAATCTGTTTGTCATCCATTATCTCGACTTCAAAACTAAAATACTTCTTCATATTCTTGACAATAATAACAAGAAATGGCAGTTTGATACCCAAACTGGCCCTGGGCTGAGGCGGACAAGTTATATAAGTGGTCGAAACATTAGCCCCACTTATTTCAATCACCAAACTTTGGATTTCATTGTCTGTAATCCTTTTAATGGACCCATTTTTGACTTTTTTATCCCAAATCTGAAGAGGATTCGATCCAATACTATAAAGAACCGATAAAAAGCCGCTCTGAAATGTGTTCTTAAACATCTCAGATATCTTCAGATCTCTATATTATTCAAATTAAATGTCATACAATTAAGATTTTAATCGATTTAAAAACAATTAAACCAAATATTACATAAATGTTTTGTTTATAATAATGCAAAACTAAGTTTCTATGGTTACCAAAGAAAGTAAGCGATGATTGGATACATTTTTAGACCGTAATCGTCAACAAATGACATCATATTGTAATAAAAAAGTGTGTCATTTGATTGACATAATGTCATTGCATTACATCACTTCAAGTATTTAACATTTAATAAACAAATTAATCAAATACTTCATCGATATATTTGATATAATTTGGAGTTTAAACCCAAAAACTCTCTTCACTTCACTTTTATTAAATTGATAAAAAATAGTAATAAGATTTTTATTATATCTATTTTTTTGTAAGTAATATATTTTTAACAGTTATTTAAATCCATTAAATAGTATGTCATTTGGCATTTTGACCATCACTCGACTCTTACGCATCACTTCTCCAATGAATAGCTTAAACGCTCATAAATTCCCAGAAGTGATCCGAAGACAATACATTAAAGATATGCCACAAAATTCCAATAACCAAACAAATGGGGTTTACGCTAAAGAGTTAAGGTTTGCTCTTCCTTATGGCCAATTAGCTGCACAAGAGTGGGGAAATCCCAATGGACTTCCAGTTCTAGCAGTTCATGGATGGTATGATTCAAGGATTTAAAATTATATGTTTTTTTGTCAAACTTATTGATCGATAGGTTAGACAATTCCGGTTCTTTTGATCCATTGATTCCTCATATTCTTAAACCAAATGATTTGCATATCGTAGCGATTGATGAGCCGGGAGTCGGTCTTTCATCGCATAAACCTCTCGGTTCTGAATATGGACGATGGCATACTTTACTTGAAATGAAAAGAGTGGTAGATCATTTAAAATGGAACAAATTCACAATTATTGGTCACTCACAGGGTTTGCAATTAAATCATTTTTTATTCATAAATAGTTTAAATGGATTTAACAAATAGGCGGACACTTCGCGCTATTATTTGGTGCTATTTATCCGCATTTAGTGGACAGAGTTATAGCTATTGATATATTCAAGCCATTGACATACCATGGTGACAACTGGGCCAAGAAAGTTGAGAAAATTACTGAAATCCATATGAAATATGAGTCTTATTTAAGTGAAGATCCGGAGAAAAACAGTAAAATTCCTGTTTATTCTGAAGTGGATGCTCTGAAGCGAATGATGGAGGCTCATGGTAACTCTCTTAATGAGAACAGCGCTCGAATACTCATGAAAAGGGGAACCAAAAAGCAGAAATGGGGACTCACTTTCAGTCGCGATATTCGACTGAAAGTGCCATCACTGGACCCCCCGCCCACTGACGATCAAATGACTAAATTTATGTCTCATATGAAGTGTGATCTACTTGTGATTCGTGGTAAACAAACCCCATATCACATTCCCGAACAAATTCGGAACAGATATTATCAAATCTATCAAAACAATTGTCGCATTTTTAAAGATGTTCTTCTGGATGGCACCCATCACTTGCATATGAATAATCCCGAAACTGTGGGGCCTGTCATCAATCAATTCATTGCGGAATCACTAAATTCTCAAATAGAACCTAAACTTTGAGACATATTTTCTATTATTTGACAACAATTTCGATTGTTTTTAGTTTTATTACAATTTTAGAATTATTTTATCCTTTATTTTATAATAAATTAATTATTTTTAATTGAAATAAATTTCTTAAAAAATAAATCGATTCGAATCAGTCTTATGTCGACATTCGATGAATCAAATGAGACATTAATTTGTTGCTTCAATTTGTTCCACTCTTATTAACACAAAGTATTCAGTCATGTGTTGAGTATTCTTTTAAATAGAAAATAATAGAAAGGTCAATTCAATTCATTCTTTTTTCCCAACATATCATAGTTTGGGATTTTATTACACATTTTCCCTATTTCTGCAATTTCTACAGAAACTAAAATATAGATCCCATAGAAACCGGTTTTAGGATATCCAGGTCTACTGAATTTTTCAAATTCAAAATTTGATGCCATTTGATATATAACTTACAATATATTTAGCACTTGAATGAGATTCATGAGAATGAGAATGACATTCAATGTCTTTCATATGATGTAACATCTATTTAATATGAAACGAAATGGAGCTATTAAGTTTTAGTTTTCAAACTAGACAATTTTAACAAAGCATCTGTTCCGGCTATTTTATGCACAATAAAAAGATGGTAACATTGAAAAATTAATAATAAAGGAAATCCCAAATTTTACATAATTATAAATCCAATAAAATTCTAAAAAACCTATTTTTATGTATAAATTGATACTATTTTTAATCTAAAATTCATTTATTAACCAAAGCTCACAAACAATTGGATATTTATTACACTTTTATTATTAATCGATTGCTGTTATTTCTCACTATGAAACTAATTATGGAATGTCAAATTGTTATGGTCAGATTAACCCCTTCAATATTTGAGCCTTTCTTATTTGACCGTTCAACGTTTTGGGTTTGCCTTTTGAATAATGAACTGGTATTTTGGCTTAACTCAAACTGAGCCGTTGTTAAAAAAAATAGAAACTACAGTAAAAACTATTTTCTTATGCTTTAATAAATAAACTCAATAATCTGAATATTAATGTTATACATGCTCATTTTTATACACTAAGATTAGTTTTTTAAAAAGAATCTGATGACTCAAATAAATATAAATAATTGTTTAATCAGAAAAATAGCAAGATTTTGATAAACAGTGATTAATTGTATTTGTGTTATGGGTTTGTGTATTGAGTCAGTGCTCAAAAGCAAATCATCCTTGAATTGAATGAAAAGAAAACATAAGACTAAATAAAGTCAAATAAATAATAGATTTAAAAGTAATTATTCTTAAAATTACAAAACGACAGGTATTTTAGGAAATTCCCAACTTTTAGACTTCAATTACAGATTTTCACTCATTTTTTGTCGATTTATTTTTATAAACAAAATATTAAATTAATGAAAAGATTTTCTGATTTTCGCATTAATTAACCAAATAATTGATTAATTGGTGCGAATGGATGTAAATGTGGGGCTAAGAGTGGTCAGAGGCCCCGACTGGAAGTGGTCTAACCAGGGTATAGTCTAATTAATTGCTATTTCCTTCTCTTATTAATTAAAAATTATTTGTTTCGTTCAGATGATGGCGAAGGACACTGTGGGACAGTCGTAGAAGTGGGTCGGCCCGGATCTCATACAACTCCAGATAAGACTGTTGTCGTTCAATGGGACTCCGGGTCGCGAACTAATTATCGAATTGGATATCAAAACGCTTATGACTTGAGAGTTATCGACAACGCAACGGTCGGTGTCCGACACTATAACATCATTTGCAACACCTGTAAAAAGCACGGCATCGCTGGTATGAGATGGAAGTGTTTGGTCTGTCAGGGGGTAGACCTCTGCACTCTTTGTTATATGAATGACAAACACGATTTGAATCATCCTTTCGCTCGATTTGAGACACAGACTTCTCCCGGGTTTGAGAGACAACACATCTCTTTAATTATTTTAATTTTTTTTTATATCAAATTAGTGTCGAAATGTCTAAAAGGAGTTCAAAAAATAACGTTAAGATACAATCACGCGGTATATTTGTTGGCTCCCGTGTTATAAGAGGCTACGACTGGGACTGGGCCAATCAGGACGGTATGTCTATACCATTGTCCCTAACATTGGTTGATATACTTTTTTCTATAATTTTTTATGACAGGAGGAGAGGGCAAAGTTGGAAAAGTAATTGACTTAAGGGGTTGGGATAATGAGTCCCGAAGAAGTGTTGCAAACGTGATGTGGGCCTCCGGTTCAACAAATGTCTATAGAATCGGACATAAAGGAAAAGTAGACCTAAAATATGTGGCCGACGCTCCCGGACCTCAATACTATCGAAACCATTTACCAGTTTTGGGACAACAAATTGAAGGTTCGAATCGAGTTCCTGTCGCTAGAAGTGTATCCACTGCTGCCGAAAGTCAAAGGAACAGTGGAACCGCTCTCTTCAATGTTGGGGACAAAGTAAAGGTCATTATTGAAGACGTGAATGAACTCAAATGTCTTCAAGAAGGACATGGAGGATGGAATCAACGTATGGCTGAATTTATTGGCCATATTGGGACTGTCCATAGAGTGACTGATAAGGGAGACATTAGAGTTCAGTTTGAGGGCTGTCATAATCGGTGGACATTCAATCCGAATGCTTTGAGTCAAGTCATCTCATATTCTGTCGGAGATATCGTTAAAATTTGTGACGACATCACTAAAGTCAAAGAACTACAGAAATCTCACGGAGAATGGAATGACCACATGTTGGGAGCCATCGGCAAAATGGGTAAAATTGTCAAAGTATATGAAGACCAGGATCTAAGAGTAACAGTTGATGGCCAGACCTGGACTTTCAACCCTCAGTGCGTTTCTCTGATGCCGGGCTCAGCCACTGAAATGAATAACACAATGATATCACATCCCTCGACACGAGAGGACACAAACTCCCGTTTAGGCAATCTTTTAGAACACGAACCCATTCAGGCATCCACTTCACAGTCGGAAGGAGTGACGTCTTCAGTCACTTCTGTGTCTTCATTAAAAGTAAACAAGGAGAGCTTAGCCAGAGAAGCAGCACAGGGACGAATTGATGCCGTCCGACTTATTCTCGATAAATATCCCGAATGTGTTGATCACAAGAGTTCCGGGAAAACTGCTTTGCAGGTTGCGGCTCATCAAGGACACATAGAAATTGTCTCTCTCCTACTCGAATCGGGCGCTGATATTAATCTCCGAGACGATGAGGGCGATACTGCCCTCCATTATGCAGCGTTTGGTAATCAAAGTGATATAATAGAGCTTTTGTTGAGGAAGGGTTCTGATATGGATGCTGTGAACCGGACCCGTTGCTCCAGTCTTCACATTGCAGTCAATAAGAATCATATAAATTGTGTTCGCGTTCTCTTAAAATATGGCTGTAATTCTAATTTATTGGACTCTTACGGAGATTCAGCCCTTCACGACGCCATCGGAAAACTCGATAATTTAGAGATAATCGATGCACTCATCTCTTCGCCCGGAATCAACTTCAGTCTAAGGAACAGAAGAGGTTTTAATGTTTTACATCACTCAGCCCTTAAAGGAAATCATTTCGCGACCGAAAAAATAATCACAAAATCGCGACAATTAGTCGATTGCAAGAAAGAGGACGGATTTGCAGCACTTCATTTGGCAGCACTCAATGGTCACTACCAAATAGTAGAGACACTTGTTGCTATGGGACAGGCAGATATCGATATTGTTAATAATAGAAAACAAACTCCATTAATGCTGGCAGTGGGTCAGTCTCACTGTGCTATCATTGAACTGTTAATACGATTGGGGGCTAATGTAGACATCGCTAATGAAGACAATGACAGTGCACTCCATTTGGCTTTAGCTAAATGTCGTGAACCTCCCAAAAGTGATACCATTCTTATGAATTCACCGGTTATTTCTGAGGTGAGACTATTTTTTTAATCAATTCTTCAGCAAATAATTCATATTTTAATAGATTCTGAATAACATCTCTTCGATTGGTTTGGGTCTAAACACTAACCTATCCATCGCTTGTTATCTGATTCAAGACGCAAATGTAGACATCAATCTTAAAAATAGAAGAGGAAAGACAGCACTGGATATGTTAGAAATGGCCAAATCGAGTGATACAGAGCCCAACACTTCATTCAATTATGATTTGGCCAAAGAATTTATATTAGGTCTGATTGAAAGGCGAATCAGGCGCTCAAATAATGCTCACCAGAGGACTGGTCCTCTTTGCACAGCCTCTGATGACGCCACTGTCAACCAATCAGAAAGCGAGTTAACAAAATCTGGTGAAACACCCATTGGTTTTGTTGACATCAATGCTAGTAATGAAAAAACAGTTCCAAAAGAGAGTCAAACAAATGAATGTATTTTATGCAATGAATTGAAGGCAAACGTAGTTTTCGAGCCGTGCGGTCATTCACTGGTTTGTAATTTGTGTTCTGTTAGAATCAAAAAGTGTGTCGAATGTCACCAATCTATTGAATCCAAATCTGTTATACAAACGAATCAACTCTTAGTGGACAGTAATATCAGTGACCAATCAATCGGCAAATCAACAAATAGTAGTAATAATAATAATAATAGTAATAGTAATTCAAATATAACTAATCATAACAACAGTAATAAACAAAACAACCAAAAGGTTAGTCTCGAAAGACTTCAATATTTGGAGTCAAAGATCGCAGAGATCGAAGAAGCGAACAGTTGTACCATTTGTATGATTCCCTACACCCATAATGGAGTCTTAAGAATGGCTTTCCTTTGCGGTCATTCCGCGTGTTTTAATTGCGCTCAAACTCTTAAGACTTGTCATATGTGTAGGAAAACCATAACCAGAAAAATAAATCTTTATTAATGTTTGACAAGAGTTAGTCCTCACAAACATTTCGCTAATTTTTATATTAATTAACTTATTATTAATATTATTGTTATTTTATTTGATTCCTAATAATGTTTTGATTGTTTACACAAATCTTATGGACCTTTTGATAGTTTTCCATATATTTTGTTTAAATCAGTTTATATACGATTTAATCAATTATTTCCAACAATTTTATTAATTGTATAAAAAGTATTTTTATTTATAATTTTGATGAGTTTAGGACTAATAAACAGTAAACTCTTTATTTGAATCTCGAGATTAACTAAAATTAGTAATCAATTCATATAATGACTCCGAAAAGAATCGGATCTAATTTTGATCCGTTTTATTAATAATTTTATTTTCAATTACATTAAGGTTTTAATAATTGAAAAATGAAATGATGTCATCGTTTTCTGTTAACATTTATATATATTTTCAATTAAAGCAATTATTTACAAATTAATAATAAAATTCTTGAGAGAATTAGTTGGGATTTTACCTAAAGTTTAGATAAAGTTTGAAAATTTTTGTAAAATCAATGCCAATAACATATCATTTCTTATGTAATAATTGTTCAAAAATTTAAATAAAGGGACGATTAATATAATAGTTTATTTTAATTTTTATCTATACCTTTAAAATTGTAAAATTCTTCAGATTTTAGTATATAATTCAAAAAATTAGTTCTTTTAGTGTAAAAATGCCTGAATTTAACAAATATTAGATAATTTAATGGTTGAAATATATTATTATATTATAGATTAATTCGATTAAAAGATAATAAATTTGAACTTTTAGAGTAAATAACTATAAAATAATCAAAAGTTAAATAGATTTGTTTTGAACAACAAAGAGATTGCATTTTAAGATCATTTTTGGGGCGTTTATTATTTCAATTAATTTTTGGACTTTTCTTTCAATCAAAGGTTAATCAATATTTTGATTCAATTGAATAAAAGTGAAAAATGGCCAAATGGTCTAAGTATCAAATATTTTTGGCCATTCTTATGGTGATAACTGGCTCAATTAATACATTAGCCACAAAGTAAGTTCACATTAATTAGAGTATTGGATTAATAATTGACTAATAGGTGGGCCGATATCACTGAATCAGTTGGAAGAGATGGCAAAAGAAAGTTGTTTAATCATCCCTTTCTTCAGGCGGTCTCTATGTTTTTAGGAGAGTTGACGTGTCTTTTGGCGTTCAAACTCTTGTATTTCTATTATAAGAGAAAGGATTACACCGACGATCAGTTACCCCCTTCGATAAGTGGATCGCATTCGTTCAGTCCATTCATATTCTTACCGCCAGCTCTCTGTGATATGACGGCCACCTCTTTGATGTATATCGGCCTCAACTTGACTTATGCATCGAGTTTTCAAATGTTGAGGGGAGCCCTCATTATTTTCACAGGACTTTTGTCCGTTGCTTTTCTCAATCGAAAGCTCAAAAAATATGAGTGGACCGGAATATTATTCGTTATGTTAGGCCTTTCTATTGTCGGTTAGTTTACTGATCAATAATTTTGAAATTATAACAAAAACATTAATAATCTGTAAAAATGGGTAAAATATTTGTTTGTTTATGTGAAGGGACGAGTGATATCTTATTTGGTTCGAGTAATAGCTCTTCAAAGGGAGTCAGTAGTGTTATAACCGGTATTTTCCAATATTTTATAAAAGAATGAAATCTTAAATTTATTTGGAAATCAGGCGATCTGTTGATAATTATGGCACAAATAATAACCGCCACTCAAATGGTTGTCGAAGAAAAGTTTGTATCCGGACGTAATGTTTCACCCCTTCAAGCAGTGGGTTGGGAGGGACTGTTTGGTGCAGTAATTCTCTCGATGTTGTTATTCCCAATGTATTACATACCGACAGGTCATATGATTTTCGATAATCCTGACGGACAGATGGAAGACGCCATCGATGGCTTCTACCAAATAAAGAATAACTGGGAAGTGGCCGCTGCTCTTTGCGGTAGACTTCCCTTCAAATGTTGGAAAATAATTAATGAAAATGTGTTATATATCTGTATTTTAGGTACAATTGTCAGCATTTCATTCTTCAATTTCGCGGGTATTAGTGTAACCAAACAGATATCTGCGACCACCAGAACTGTTTTGGACTCAATTCGAACGTTCGTTATTTGGATCTTTAGTTTAGCCATCGGTTGGGAGAAGTTGTCGAAAAGGACTTACATTCAATTGACGGGATTCACTGTTTTAATGATTGGAATGTTTTTATATAACGATGTCTTCATTCGTTCCTTTCTTATAAAGAAAGGAATAATTCGAAGCTCCAGTTCTGAAGATATGCGACATATTATTAACCACGAAGAGAACGGTTACGACGATTCTGAGCCCGGGGTCATCCCCACAATGAGTAATCCTGCTGTTCAGAAGAATGGCACAGAATATACTGAATGATGCAAATTGTTTTATTTACTAAACTTTTTTTATTGTCAATAAAACGATTAAATTTTAAATTTATGAATAATTCTCTTTAAATAATTGATCTTTTAATAATTATTCAAATAATGTGCCCTTTTATACATGAAAATAGAATTAAACTAGTTAATTTGCTGCCAAATATTTTATTTACAACAATAAATTAGAATTTTTGGCTAATCCATAGATTTTCAAAAAGTCTAACAAAACTATTCATTAATCAATTGTTTACTGAAATTATATATTAAAGAATTGGAATAAATTTATACATAAAAATAAATTTATAATACAATACTTGTAATTAATTAAAACAATAATTTTTATGAACAGTGATTATCTTCTACTTAAATAAGGTTTTTGCATATTTTAGTGATTAAACACTATTTGTTTATATAAACCAATCTATTAATCGAGAAAACACCGAAAGTTATAGTCGCCGACAGAACAGCCCACAAACCATTAGATTAAATGAAGACTGTTTTAAAATAAAGAAAATAAATTGCTCTCAATTTATACATTTTATAACACAATTAGTTTCGGTTCCGATTCTATGATTTTAAGAAACAAATGATTAACAATTTTAAAGCCTTAAACGTCTTTCTGATCCATATTTTTAATATTAATATCTATTTATTTTTACTTCGAGTCAAACATTGAGTTCTTTTTGTAGAAAATCGTGTTTTTTCTCTGTTTTTGAATTTGTTTGATTCCCAACCATTTCCAGAATGAATACATTCTTTTATTTTTGAGGCAAAACATTTGCGACAAACCGATTGATTTCGAGTTCGTTTTGACTCCATTTGACTTTCACTCAGTTTTGATGCATTTTTCTTAGTTTTCATTAAAATCTGTGTTTTATCGGCCGTTCCTTTCGATAATACATTAATGTTTGTATTCTTTTTATTTTGGATTCCATTCTTGTTTTGAATTCTATCTAATTTTGATTTTTTGTTAGTTATGTGAGTTGTGCTCATTTTATGATAGTTCTCAGTCTTAGTTGTTGTCGAACTGTTTTTGGACTGTTTGGGTTGTATCGAAACATTAATTGTCCGAATATTAGGCGTTTTAAGAGATTTTATGTTTTTGTTCGACTCTTTGACTGAATTCTGTTTTGAATTGGTTTTAGTTTTAGTTCCGTTCGACTCATTTCTATAATTATTCAACTTTTTTGGATCGATTATGAATTTGGATCTGCATTTGTGAATAAGACAGGCCTTACATCTGCCGTTTGGCTCACATTCACTGACTTTCAAATTGCATTTTCCTTAATATAACAAAATTCTTTAGAATTCTTTTGAAATAAGAATATATTTGTCAACAAATACCGAGATTTTCGCAAACCTTATAAGCGATAGGTTTTAAGAGATACTTCGAATAGAATTTAGCGCACCCGACACAACTGCAATTATTTATTGTCACAATGGGTTCATAGATATCAAGTTAAAGCAATACCTGTAGACTCCAAACCTTCTTTGAGTATATTTATAGAATTTTGTGGCCCCACAGATCTCACACGTTATGAAACCAGATTTTATGGTGGGGTGTGTCACGTGACCCAAAACTTTTTTAAACAAATTATCACAAATATAATAATAATTTTAAACATTCATCAAAATAAATACCTCTCGTCTTCTGATTTAATCCGATTTTAGTCTTGGAATCATTGGTCAAAGATTTACTGTTTTTTCTCTTGTGAGGGCTCTCTTTGGAGGAGGATTCAAACTGTTGGTGTAATGTCTTCAGACCTGATGGAACATCAAATGTTAAAGTTTGAGGGGTTGGAGACTCGGGGATATTGTCCAAAATTGGATCAGTCGGTAATTGAAATGAATTCAAAAACGAAATATTTGTTGAATTACTAGATTTGTTGGTCGATGTATTTGAGTTGACTAAAGAATCCTGGTTATGATCAATGTGTTTGCTCTGATAGTGGATCTGAACTTCAGGTATTGTTTCAAAAACGACATCACAAATCATACAGCGGTAGACCTGAAATATTTTATTCGTATTATTCTTCTTCAATTGTTTTCTTTAATCTTATTTTTATACCATTTCTGCGATAATAATGCCGTTTAGATCACAAACAAGTGATTTAATGCCAGACATTATATTAAGAGCAGTGGTATTCTTCTCAACCAAATGGTAGTGATTATTAAAATTCATTTTTGTTTCCGAACTGTTTTCAACATTTTTATTAAATTCACAAAAGTTTTGGGAATTTTCGCCTTTTTTCACATCAAATAAATTAATGAAAAATTGAAAATTCAATTAATATTGTTTGTCACATAACTTTAGGTAGTCTAGTATCTATCTGGTATCTATCTATTATCTATCTAGTATCTATAATTCTTCATTTAATAATATAACTGTTCCAAACACTTCAAGAAAATCAAGGATCAGAAAACGCATCATTTTGTTGTTTGGCTCAAATATTTGCATAAATACCTTATTTATATTAATAGATATTCTATTACATTAATAAATTATCTATTAGATTTTATTCAATTTCAACTGATTCTTAAAAATTATTCCAATTTAGAAGAGATATTAATTTAAATAATTTGTTTTAAATAATTTTAAAAATGAATTGTGAAAAGAAAAATGAATTTCTTTATTGTTATTCTAATTCTTGGTTTGGATTAAAGATTACTAAAAATAGTGGAGTTTCTCACTATTTCTCACTTAAAGTCTGTTATTTTACTTTTAGATAATTTTATTCAATCGATTTAATAATTAAATTAGAGTTTGAATTAATTTTTTGAATCAAAAGTCATACCGATAAACATGATTGAGGGCTAATTCCAAGGTTTTAAAATATGTATCAGGCTGATTTAAATGCGATTCACTGCCAAACTTGGAGTAACTGAACCACAAAACTAAGACTTAGCGCTCGCTTTCGTTTCTATTTTTATTTATAAAATTTCGATATTCTTCGAAAAATTCCCTTAAATTCTGTAAATCAGACAATTATTTCACTTAATTTAAAGAATATTCTTTTAAATAAATCCGATTTAGAGTCGAATTTCGAGAAACAAATTAAAAACACAAAGAGATAGAGAGAGGACTCCAATAGTACTGGAGATGAAGGAAAGGATTTTTAGTCCACAGCATAGGTTCAGAACTGTAGAACTGTAGTAAAAGCAGAGCTGAGTCTGCGCTCATACCTCACTCATGAAAATTGTTGACTCGAGAAAACTCCACTCAAGTCATGTGTTTTCCTCGCTTTTACTTTTAAATCAAATTGTTTTCTAATTATTGTTTATTTTCATTTTGAATTGTGATTATTGTCATCACATCCATCACTTCTTAACAATACTTTTATCAAATATTGGGTTAATTTAGAGAAATGGGGAAAAAGAAGAGATTCACTCCAAGGAAACCATTAGAAGAGACCGAAAAACCCAATTCTTCATCCGATTCCGATGATAATAACGATGAAGTGGATCATTTCCATTCCAAGAAGAATAAAGAGTTGTTTAACAAAAGCGCTTTGTCTCAAGACTTTGATTCCGATGAAGACGAAGATCAAAGCGATGATGAGATAATGCCTTTGGAAGACGAGTCCAGTGATTCCGATGACAATCAATTTAAAGGACTCAATAGATTTTCTGTTGAACTAAAAAAAGATGAAATGGCCAGTGATTTAGAGGATTCCGAAGAAGATCTGCCAGATTCTAATGCCTGGGGCAACAAAAAGAATGTCTTCTATAATACAGATTATGTCGACAAAGACTTCAGAAGTAATTATCTTTGATTTAAACCTTTTTTCATTTGAAATGAGTAAATATTTTGAATATTTATAAACAGGTCCTTGGCAAAAGGATGAGGATTTGGCTCAATATGAAGAGGAAGAGGCCCTCGCAATACAAAAACGTCTTCTCGAGTCAATCAATGAGTCGGATGTCGGCATCGATTTATTGATTGGAGATATCGAACCACAAAATGTTTCAAAAGATAACTTAATCGATGAGTTTGGAGACGAAGACCAACAAAGACTTAAAATAAATTTAAATAATTTAACAAAACGGCAAATCTTGGAAATGCTCAGAAAGGAATCGCCAGAGTTTGAAGCTCTGATCAATGACTTCAAAACTTATTCTCAAGAAATAAGAGACCGATTACTACCTGTTATTGAAGGGATTAAAAGACGTAAACTTTCAAAAATGTTTGGAATTAAATACATCGAAACCCGATTTCATATATTAATCAATTATTGCGTTAATATTTGCTTTTATATGGCTTTAAAAGCAAAAGGGATTTCAGTGAAAGATCACTCAATTATTAAACAAATTCTTTGCTTCAAAAAACTTTTAGTCGAAATGAATTCACTCGAAGAGAATAATCCGAATATCAGCCGAGAAGTCGATTCAATCGCACAAAAGTTGAAATCTGAACAAAAGATCGATTCATTCATAAAACAAATTAAGCGACAAAAGAGTCCAAACACTAAAAATGCAAAAAGAGTTAAATTTTCGGACGACTTGTCTGTCAAAGAATTACCCGAAACAGAAGCACAAGACATCGAAGATAGCGAAGAATTGGCTAAAAGAGGAATCACTTACGAAATCGCAAAGAATAAAGGGTTGACTCCAAAACGCAAAAAAGAATTGAAGAATCCCAGAGTTAAGCACAGAATGAAATACAGAAAAGCAAAGATCAGACGTAAGGGTCAAGTGAGAGAACCACGAAAAGAAGTAACCCGTTATGGGGGAGAGTTCTCCGGCATTAAGTCAGGAGTTGTTAAAAGTGTTAAATTCAAATAAAATTCAAAATAATTAGTTTTATTTTTAAATTCAATTTATATTCAAAAAAATGATTATTAAAAATAAAGCACAGAATAGAAAATTATAATTCGATTCATATCTGAATCTTTCAATCGTTTCCAAAATCAAATGAAAAGTTAAAAAAACCTTAATATGAAAAACAAATATTTTGTTTCAATAATTATAATAAATGGATATTACGGCAAATGTGGGAACAATTATTCTAAGCCATGATTACAATAATCATAATATTGTACTAAAATTCAGCCAATTTTCGGCGATAACTCACATTTCAAATGTATCTTTCAATGCATTAATGCAATAATAATAATAATATTAATAATAATAATAATATAATAATTGTAATAAATTTAATTTAAAGACCAAATCATAAGTTCTAAAAAAATTAAAATAAAGTAATTAATAATTAATTTGATAGAAATGGTCGGAATGGGTCGACACAAGTGTGAAAATCTAAATATATGATTAGTTGACGGCAAGTGGTCTACTTATGATTGCAGTGTTGGTGCACTTATGTGTAATTTGCGCGATGACAGCGCCGTTTAATACATCTCTGCTTTTTCACATCATTTCCTCCGAATTTGGGTTTATCCAAACAGTAGAGGCATTGCCCGCAGTCATCAGCTAAACAACCGGGACATTCACGACATCCGATTCGTCGACTGCGAGTAACGGCAGTGCCGTCTTCATTAAATTGTTGCTTCCGTTTACTAGAACCCGAAGCAGGCGTTGCTTTTATTACGATTCCATTCGACGCCTTTGGTGTTGCACTCAATTGCAACGAAGAATCCATTGATTTCATGTCTTCCATTGAGATCTCTTGTTTGATATTTTGCTTCGCAGAAGAATTGGCCGAATGTTTGGCATTCTTATTGATTTTGATTTGAACGTTGGCCGGAACCACACCTGATTGGTCACCAGTCCCTGACTTTTGAAATATCTTTGGATGTTTCTTCGGATCTATTATATACTTCTGTAGACACGCCTGAAGAAGACAAGACTTACATCGACCTCCAGGAACATCAATCTTGAGAGAGCATGCACCTATTCAATTATTGGATCAGATATATTAGTAATTCAATCAAAAGTTAAAAGATGTAACCATTGTTAGGACAGGTGAACTTTGAGGGCTTCAATAGATATCTGTAGAAAAACTTCGCACAACTCTCGCAACTGAAGACTCCATAGCGTCGAGAAATATGTGAATAATATTTAGTGAGTCCGCACACCTCACACGTCACAAATCCTCCACCAATTCGTTTTGGGGAAGCCTTCCCTACTATTAATAAATTAAATGCAAATAATTTAGATTTCATTAAATAATTTAATTTAAAAAAGGCTTTACCCGTAGGGTTGGAGTTCGCGAACGGCATTAGGAAAGAATTGGACGGTTGTGCAAAAGTAATGGGTTTCGCTCTGTCCACATAAGCCTCCGTCGGTTGAGGACTCATAATAAGAGAGTCAGAGTTGGCATTAGGTGTGAGGCTCTGGTATTGCAATTGTCTTAAATTCCCGGGCACTGAGACAGTGACTGAATTGGAAGCGCTCTGATTGTGACTAATGTCTTCAAACATGTCTGACATCTCATAATTCATATTCAGCTCTTCTTCTTCATCTTCGAGATCACTGTCGAGGGCAGCCAACTGTGAATTGGAGTTCTTGAGGTCATTATCGTTGTCTTCGATGTGTTCGCATTGATAGTGTCTTTGGGCGTCTTCCAGAGCGTCGTGAATGGCCGAACATATCATACATCTATACACCATTTCGGCCACAATTATGCCGTTCGAGTCGCAGACCAGCGAACGAATACCCGATTTGTTGGACATCTTTAATGTCTTCACTTTAAATATAAATCATTTTTTAGTAAATATTTGTTTCAATTAAAATGTATATCAAATCCAATATTTTAACTAATTTTTAATAATTTATTTTTAGTTTGCATTTTATTTTCATTAAAATATATTTTTATATAAATTATTTCAAAATTTAAACATTTTTTGATTAATTTGTTTAATTTAAATCTAAATATTATGGTTATTATTATTATTATTATAATTAAATTAATTAAAGATTTAAACAAAAAAACGATTTTGTGATTCAGTTTTGAGTGAAAATAATTTTTAGAGAAAAGTAAAAATAATATTCAAATGAAATAATAATTATTTGTTTGAAAATAAATTTAAAAAAAAAATAATGAAACAATAGATTTACCGAAAAGTTAGTGAAAATGTCGTCCAAAGCTGTGTAGGTCTGACTCCGCACTGCACACAAATATAGGTCACACCTATCACTGCCTGTGCCGACGAACGAACGCACATCCCTTCTGGCCATTACGCGAATTACGGCGAAATACGCCAAATAATGTGTTCGCCGGCGCTCTTCTTCAAAAGAGGCCAAAAGTGCGCTCAGCATATGCCTGCGTATAGCCGTACCCAAACTGATTTCTAAACAGTCTTTTTCATATAGCGCTGAGTGAATAGAGCTATAACTTTACTGCACTACCAGTGCGTTCACCAATAGATACGACGAGTAGAGGACTGACTGACAGCAAGTCATACGACACTAACAGTCGAGTCGAGTCCGCTCTCGACAACACATTTTCAAAATACCTTCAATAATATAATTGACAAATATTTCCTTTAATTTACTATTTATTTAAATTTTGATTAATTCCAACCAAATTTGTATCCAATTTATACCCGAATTCATTCATTTATTTATTCCAATTAATTAAACATTTGTCACATTTACGAAATAATTCCAATTTATTTATTAATCGTTTGACTCATTATTTCATAAAATGACTAAATATTTAATTTTTCTGATATTTTTCCAGTTTTATAAATATTTAATTGAAAATTGAAATAAAATTATTTAAAATTAAAATAATTAAGTTGATTCACAGATTGTTTTCTATATACACTGTATTTACTATTTATCTGATTGAAAGTCCATTTGATATAAAACATTTTTGAAGCTTATTATCAAAATTGGTGCAAACTAAATGGTGATCCATTGTCAATATGTGCTTGCACACCCTTTGCATACCCCTTGCATACAACTTTCATAAAAATTCTAATCAACAGATGATTGCAAATCAGTTAATCATTTATTTGTTTAGTTTTTCGAATAATTGGTTGAATTGTATAAAAGTATGAAATAATTGTTTGATTCAAACAGTTTATGATTGAATTGACAAAAATTTGATAAATGAATAAATATATGAAAACAAATTAAATTTTGAGAATCAAATTGAAAATAATTGTGACTTTAAATGAATTGAAAGTTGGCTCTCAATAGATATAATTGAGTTGTATTATGGATTTGATATTAGGATCAGTAAACAAACGGTCGCCATAAGTTTTGGCAAGAGAGTTTCACGTAAATAATG
>JAQFZI010000328.1:0-18143 GCA_034695605.1 Eupelops occultus | reverse complement strand
GGCTCAGTTGGCTTAAAATTGACTCGAAACTTGGCATTCCCTTCGGATTGAACATAGTTGGGGACATTCCTTCCATTAGCCGAAACTATGATCTCAAGATTTCCAGCACCGGCAGCGCTTGCGTCGACTTTAAATAGAATTTATTAAGCAATTATTATTAAGCAATTTATTAAGCAATTAAATAGAATAACAATTTATTAAGCATGATCAATTCGCAAAAAATATATCAAAACAAAATAGAAAATATCATAAAAAAGTTATAATTATTTTATGAAATAATTATAGTTTTTTTTGAATTCAGATTCAGTTTTCACTTTAATGACTGAAAAAAAAGATTCGACAAAATGTTTGATGCTTTTAAGCCACAAATTCTGTCTCAATATTAAGCAATCAAACTGTAAGACAAAAGTTTTAAATACTTGAAAAATAAATGGGTTTTCCAACGGTTCCACTCGTTATTTCAGAAATTCGAACATTCTTTGAATCATATGCTTTGACAAGAAATGGACATCCTGGCACAGAAGAACCGCCTACTTTGACATCAATAGCATGATCACCTACTTCAGTTGGTGTAAATTCAACTTGGTAACCGTTTTGAGGATCGCCATTGAGAGCAGCCCTCAAAGTTTTATGAGTTGGACCTAATTATTGAATTTTGTAAATATTTTTATTTCACTTAAAATACTTTGACTTCAGTTAATACCGAGAATTACGACACTATTCTCCGAAAGAGTGGTGCCATTTGTCTCAATAGTAAAGATAGCATTGGATAGAACTGCTATTTTATCCAAACCCTCCCTATTTATGGTAACCTTTGAAGCATCCAAAACAGTACAAATAAATGGAGAGCCTATTAATTATATGTCAGATCAGATATAAAGTTTAATAGATTATAATTTTCATTACAGACCAGGAACTCCCTCCCCATTGAATTTGATATCAATGCTGTGATCTTCTGTATCTTTTGGTACAAAAGTAATGGCATAAAGGCTGGAACCGAGTGCCTTAGGAGTGGAGGGGACTTTGCCTCCGTTGACAATTACTTCTAGATTTCCTGGACCTGCATTCGCCGCTTCCACTAAAACACAAATCAAAATTTATTTTTCATTTTTTCACAATTTTTGAAATACCTATAAAAGTGACAGCTTTTCCGATAACTATTTCGCGGGGAATCTCTTTTACCCGAATTCGTTTGACATCATATACTTTCGAAGAGAAGGGTGAGCCCACAATTGGAAGTCCTTTATATTTGAGTTGAATTAGGTATTCCCCTTTAAATAAAAATTGTCAACAAAAATATATTTAAATACGTTTTTAAAAGACAAACCCGGAATTAATGGTAAAAATTCAATATTTATGGCACCGGATTCTGTATCTTTGTTTGTGGTGGTGGTCGATATGGTTTGTCCCGTAGGACCTATTTTTACAAAAAAGAATAATAATAAATAAAAATCAGAATTTAATTTTAAATGATTTACCCGTTATTTTAATGAATAAATCACTTTCTGAAACACAATTTTGTACTGTAAGGACAGCCGCTTTATCGACAGGTGCGAAATGTAAAGCAGTTCCACTGACAGAGACTTTGTTCACTTCAGGATTTATATGAACAATGAAAGGACTGCCTATAAATTCAAAGGAAAGCTTTAATAAATCAAAACTTCTCTTTTAAACTATTGTCTCTAAGGTCTTACCTAAAACAGGCTGTCCGTTGAATGTGATGGAAATTAAATGGTCCACGTTATCATTTGGAATGAAAGAGACTCCAAACTTAGCGCCTCCCATAGGATGAACTTGAGTGACAATGTTGTCACCCCTGGCATTGACAGCTATTTCAAGATTGCCTTCACCAGAGTTACTGGCGTCAACAATAAATTGCACCGGCTTTCCAATACTACCCGTCGATACAGGAGTAACGGACACTTTTTTAGAATCATAAGATTTAACAACTAGTGGCGATGTGCTGATCGCTCGACCGCAATGTTCAATAGTTATGATATGCGGTCCCACTTCAAGCGGAATGAATTCACAGACACAGTCTTCGATGTATTCAATGTTTACAGGAATTTGTTTGCCGTTCGGAGAAGTGACTGTCACTCGAATCGATTGATCTTGAATTGTGGCACTCGATGTAATTGTGAAGCGGGCCGGCATTCCTACGGGTATCAGTTCAATCTGACTCAGATCTACATTGAATTGTGTTGCATCAGATATCTCGCAAACAAATGGACAGCCTATTTAAACAAATTCATTAAAAGTTTTTCCGATTGATAGTAATGATTATAATTACCTGGAACATTTTCTCCGTTAAACTTTATATCTACAATATGAGGAATCAGAGACTCAGGAGTAAAGTTAACAAGGCACTTTCCATTGCCCAGTACTTGTACCTGATTAGGTACTTCTCCATCATTGACAGCAATTTCCAGCTGTCCCTCTCCTGCCTGAGAGGCGTCCACTAAAATATAGAATGATTTCAATTTAAATACAAACAATTGGAGAAAAATAAGACAAACCTTGAAATTCACATTTGTGTCCAATCAAACAATTCTTAGGGGTTTCGCTGACAGTTATCCGCGAAATATCATAAGCTTTGGCTGTAAACACATTTGTCATAAGTGGATGTCCGATAACATTGACCTCAAAAATATAAGTGCCCACAATTGAGACACTAAAATAGACCCGAAACGTCTCATTTTGTAAGTCTAGTAAACGGTTTTGAACAGTTGTCTTCGATGGTCCCACTATTGAGACCTCAATGTCTTCTTTCTTTATTTCTGGAGCATTTATATCAAAAGAGTGTGTCTGTCCGACGGGGAATGACTCAAGTGATTGAACTTTAAGTAATCCTTTTTTCGTCACTGAATTTGAAGGTAAATGAGAGGCAAATATTTGGCACTTAAAGGGAGAACCCGACACATGTTCTCCGTTGAACTTCATTTCAATTGTATGGAGTGAAGGAATGTGAGGCACAAATGAGGCCAAGAAACGATGATTTCCCAAATTTTTCACTTCACTGTTGACTCGTCCGCCGTTTACCAGAATTTCCAAATTTCCAGAACCGGCTTCACTGCAATCGACTTTACATTAAATTAAAAATTAGTTTAAATTAATTTTTGAATAAGTCTTAAGTTATAGAAAGTTTGTACTAACTTTCGAACTGAACTGCTTTTCCGAGTATTCCATTAGGAATGGCTCCCACTTTTATTTTGGTTGAATCATATGCCGAGCTATGGAATGGATTGCCAGCAATGGCTTTGCCCAAGGCTTTGACCTCAATTAGATGTTCGCCTACTTCTGGAGTGATGTACTCCACCTCATAATGACCCGGTTTAATGGTATCCATTCGAAAAGGTATCTCTCGATTAGACGGCGCTGTCAACAAAAACAATTGAATACTTATCTTGTAAAATGGGTTTGAAGTCACTATCGATATGACATACCGGTGACAATGATGCTGATGTCATCTTGTTGAAATCCTGGGGCTGTTATTGTAAAAAGAACTGGTCTTTTAACCGGGACTAACTTTAATCCATTGCCATTAGCAGTGACTCTGTGGACATTCAAAAGTTTTTGAGCCTTAATTCCCACTGAATTCTGTAAAAGACTTCGGTCTTCAGCTGAAAATGTTTTTGACATTTCTTTGGAAAAAATCAAAAATACATTATATCTGAAGAAAAAGATGTTGTGATTGAATGTGATGTCAAACGTGGCACAAATGTCTTAAACTTTTCTTCGACTGCATTCCATCATTGGAATGGAGTTTTAGTGTCAAAACCTATAGACCTATGCCTAAGCCTAACAGTTAGGGTGAGTGCAAGCCGTGAGCCATTATAACCTGAACCCACCTGACAAGTTTCTTTATACTCATTCAATGTTTTGATTGCTGTCCAATCACTTGACTTCCTTTAATAGCATTGAAAATACGGTAACATTGACTCAAACGAGTTGACAGCCCTTCACTCCTTCACTGTTTATAAACAACTAAAATATATAAAACTGTTTAATAAGTGTTTAATAAGTGTTTGGACACAAATTCTAAGAGAATAGAAATTTTATTCAATAAAATTGTTTTTAAAAATAATTGAATTTATAATAAGTGTTGAAAATAAGCTCACAATAAAAATATTATAATTGTTATAAAGAAGTGATTAATAATAGAATTAACGGAAATAACATTAAATAAAATAATTATTTTAATAAAAATCTAAATTTCATTTTGCATCTGATTTTGTAAAATAAATCAATTGATCAAAAGTTGTTTGTTTGGCAGTAATGGTTGAGTCAATTGGGCAGTGATTCAATCAACTGTTGAGGCTATTGAGGGGCACTCACACGACTCGAATATATGCCAACAGTTCCCGCAAATTGGTCTATAAGAGAGGAGAGTCTTGTTGAATGGTCGGCGCCGTTCTTGAATTTAAATCCAATGGCCGACGAATATGAGTTATAGAAAACACTTCTGACCGCTTGTAGTCTTTCTCTCCTCATATTATTAGTTTTGGGAAAATTATTTTTATCACTCATTCGTTCGTTTTTTTCTTTGACTCGATTTGAATGCTTTGACTCACAATTATCTGAATTACTGCTCGAAGACGTCTCCACAGAATTGCCGTTTGCTTTGGGAGAAGAAAGAGAATCGGGTGAAGAGTAACGCATTGAACACTCTCTGATGCTACCGGTGTCCGACACCAATTGCCAACTATCGCTTCGGCTTAAAGACGATAATCCGTTCTCAGAGTGAGCCACTACTTTCTTTTGTGTGGGAATAGCCACCGGTTCTGTGCTCTTACAGTTATAAATGTTTGAAAAAGAGTTTGTCGAACTATGTCTTCCCTCTCTTCCGGTTTCTTCAAATTTATTCATTAAAGTGCTGTCAATGGGATATGTCAGCGGCGAATGATTAGTAAACATATCACAGCCCTCTTCACTGTTGGTAAGAGTGGGCGGAGTTTTTCCATAACTATTGTTTAAATCCGAATCAAATCTTAGAGATTGGAACTCTTCGTTTGTGTTAAATATGGGAAAATACATCGGCGGACAATTGTCGTGACTGCGGCAACTGGCAGAACTACAGCTACTGTTCAAACTTGTTGAACTGCCCCCATATTCCCGATATTTATTGTGGTCTTCCAATAGAAGATGCGATTCTTCGCCGTTAATAAATTGATCGATACTTTGTTTGCAATTATTAATCAAAAAGTCGATCGAAAATTCTTCACTTATTATAAATTTAAGAAAATAGAAACAGAAAAATAGGATTTCTTCTCCTTTATTGAGCCTATCGTTCAAATTGTGTCCGAATAAAAACCAATCGTAAGAAACGGTTAAAAAAGTCATTTCTATTGCATTCAAGTTTTGATGTATTTTTCCGTCGGCCCAAAGGGATAGACGTAATAAAGAAATGAAGAGAGGGGTCCGGTCCCACCCAGAGATGCAGTGAATCAATATTGAAGAATCAGTTTCGTGGAAATACAATAATAATAGTTTCAAATAGTTTTGAGTCAATTTGATTACATCCCAACTCCGGTATTGTTTCCAATCGATGTTTAATCGCTCACAAATGCGGTCATTATTGGGAACAATTAGGTCGGCGTCAACGAAGTGCTGCTTCCAGTCGTAAACCAGGCCTTCAGCTGAGTATCCGTTGTCGCGATAGGCTCTGAAGAACTCGCATCCAGGATATGGCAAAGACATTATATTGAACTCTTGATATCGGCTCTCTTTGTCTGCCTTTTCACTTGAAGTCACATTCATTCCAAACTTCACTTTCTTCTTCTCGACCATCAAATCACAGATATATCCGACCGAAAGATACTTAAGAAGTTCAATGTCTCGGTTTCTTACTTTTGAGAAGAGATGACTCGTCGTATCACTTATATTATTCAAAGACAAGCCCTGAACGGACGGCGCTGTTGATTCACTTTCAGTTAAATTTTGGCTCATATTCTGTGCCAAATCATTGGTCTCCACTTCACTGTTGTTTCGGTAATCGTTGAACAAATAGTCTAAACCGGAGCGGCCGTAGATTTCGGGTCCACCCGACAGAGTGGCCGAACGACAAATGTATTTATCTTTATAGAGGATAACAGGGATCGGAAATCTGGCCCTACATCGGGCCACTCGGGCTCTACTGATTAGTTCTTTTAGTTTATTTACATCCAATCGTTTGTTTGGTTTCACTTCATTACAACTTTTTGTCGAAATATTGTCGAAAGTATTT
This sequence comes from Eupelops occultus, assembly GCA_034695605.1. Taxonomy (NCBI): domain Eukaryota; kingdom Metazoa; phylum Arthropoda; class Arachnida; order Sarcoptiformes; family Phenopelopidae; genus Eupelops; species Eupelops occultus. The sequence continues at coordinate 11,920 of JAQFZI010000328.1, read as the reverse complement.
CCATTCGTTAAAGTATTGCACCGTTTTATAGGTGTTGCCAATGAAGAGTCCACTTCATCCCAACCTTCTTCTGCACTCTCAATGGCAGAATGGATGACAGACCGGTGGACAGACTGGTCCTCTGTTTCAGTCAAAGGAATAATTAGTTTTGAAGGATAACTTGTGGCCAATTCTCCATTTTCATTACTAATTATCTCTAAGTCTTTATAGTCTTTTGCGAACAAATTTGTGCAAATTTTTTGAATCAAATTAGTTCTCTTATCATTATCTTTGGTATTCTTGTAGTGACAAATCGAAAATAGTTCTAAAAGTCTTCGCACATCATCTGAAGTCAACTGTATATCGGACTCCATATTTAAATTCAATTAAAAGTCACAAAAACTAATCCATTAAACGATGCATTAAATCCGAAATAATTTAAATACAATTTTAACTAAAATTAAGTCAAATAGTATTGAAATACACGTAAACACATGTAATGCCATCAAACCATTAAGAACTCCATTTTGGGCCACAAATACATCAGTTAATAACGTCTCACTTTTTCGATAATCATTGTTCCACTTTATTCCAGTAATTTCTAGTCCAGGACAAACACATATTTTCACATACTAATCAATCAACAATTCTATCTAGTTTAAATATATCGATAGTTTTGTTATCGAGAATACAAAACTTCTTTCTTTAAAGAAGTTCTGCAATTAATTTACATTCAAATTAAATTTAAACTATTGTTTAATTAAATGAAAAATATATTCTTGGTTCTAAACTATAATGATCAGGTTTGTTCTTTCATTAAAAAAAACACCACAAAAGGTCTTCAAAATATCTTTATTTTTGAAAAATTATTTTGAAGGCTATTAAAAAAGTTTTGGAGAACTCCTCTAAACTTTTCTCTTCCTTTAAAATGTATGTGAATTTGACTGAATGTCAATTTTTCAAACATTAACGTCAATTGACTTTCAAATTCAACCAATGCTTTGATATTAAACTAAAAACTTAAATATTAATAATTAAATAACAGATTAGACTCTAATTAGAGAAACGGAAAACAAATTGTATGATTCAATTGAAATGTTAAGTAAATACAATATAAAAATATATTTGTTTTTCAATTATGTTAATAATGGAATCCAACCCATAAGAAGTACCCAAACAGGAGGTCCAAAGCATAAAACATTTTACTAAAAGAGATAATAAAATGATTTTGATATAAATATTTGTCAAAAACGTTATCTCATGAAATGTATGTACAATAAAGAAGTGATTTCAACTCTGGAATCCAAAGTCAAGATATGTAGTTATTCTGTTCTTTTTCTTGACGGTTGTAATCACTTTAAAAATGTGAGATATTTTCACTTTAATCTATTGATTATTTCAGTAAAAATAGTTCGGATTCTTTTCAAAACACATAATTTTTCAATGAAAAAAAAATATAGAAATTGCACACAAAATGGCATTGAAATTAAAATATGACTAAATTGAGGTTATTCCCCTTATGGTTGGCCATCTATACATCACTACTTTAGAACATTAAACAGATAAAAGAAATTAGCAAGCCACTTGCATGTCATGCAGTTTAACTTTCAATAATTAGCTAATAATATAATAATCGTTATTCTGTTCTTCAGATTAGTTTCACTCTATTTGTCAAAAGAGATAATTAATAAATTGATAAATCGGTGATAATTATTGAAATAAAAGGGATGTTCTCAACACTGGATTGCCATTCAATGACTTCTGAATAAATCAAATGAAATCAATTGAAGCAATTAATACTATTAATTAAATTATAATTAATTTAGTTTAAAATTTATAACTTAAGTCAAAGTTTGACTAATCGTTAATAAATTATCTTAAGAACAGTTACACTGAAATTTGAATAAAAGATGAACTGAAGTATTAATAGATATAATGTAATAGATATAATAGAATCGCATAAAAATGTATAAAATTATAAACAGAGATATTTTTCAAAAATAAATTATTAACAATTAAGTCATTGATTGAAATAATTAGTGTAAAGCGTCGACCAATTCTTGTAATCCAATTGCCATAAAGTTATGATGAATGAGACAAATATTGTTTCAATATTTATATTATTTTTATAAATGTATTAAATGTTTTATGTTTTGTTGAAAATAGTTTTTATTTCTTATATTAAATTTATTAGAATTCAAATGAATGTAAGCCTTGAGTTGAGTTCAAATCAAGTGCTTTATTGTCTGTAATATTAAGCAATGAATTTCTAACACTAAACACTAAAAGAGTTAATGCAGTCAGCGTTCAATTTACTCAGTCTCTTATGTAGAGTCAGAGCTACTCGACTCCGAGCATATCCTATTAGATAGAGATTGTCTGCTTGTCATCGATTCTATTGATTTTCAAACAAATTATTAAATAACCAATAAATCGAAGCAATCATTAAACCCTTAAAAGAAGTGAAAATGTCGTTAAATTTGTCGGTCGAAAGCACTGCCGGTTTACTCATTAATTGTCGCTATTTTTGTCGCTCAGTCTACAAATCAATTTGCGAATGACTTTAGGATTAATTTATGACCCAATGAAAGGATTTTAAATCAATGAATAAAATTTTAATCCAACATATCTTTCAAAACGAGTTACATAATTGTGAGCCAAAGAGAACTTACAATTAAAGCAATAATTTATGACTCATTATCTCATAAAACATAAAAAGATATTTCGATCGCTTCGGAAAACTTTACATATTATTAAAAATTATCGAAACATATTTCAGTAGTTATTCAATAGTTATTCGCTCGCAAATAATCTCCTAATTTTTCAACAACTGTATTGAGCTGACCCGGAGGGAAGCCATCTGTTGTGGCCGCACATAATAGACCTGAAAGAGGACAGTTAGCCGATAATCATTGGAAAGGCATAAAACAAGTCATACATGTATTGGTTGCGACGATACAGAGAGCAGAACTGCCTTTACGGCCGCGAATCAAATTGTTCTCCGCCTGAAGACAGAAGTACTTCTCACCGGCCAAATGAATGCCGTGTTCTTGAAATGTGTTCGGATTGTTTTTCATACCGTCAGCGATTGCTTTCAGCTCCTGTTGTGTTACCTTTAAGTCCACAAAAGACGACATCAATTAATTTATCTTCAAATCAATGTAAATGACTGACCGGTTGTGTGACTTCCTTTTCATATTTGGCCCAAACCTGTCCATCAGATAGACCTCCGATGACGGCTAACTTACATGAAACCTGAGCACAGATTTGATTGTCGACATATGTTTGCCACGACATTATCACACAATTATTATCTTAATTACAATTAACTATCAATTTGTTTGATCGCAAAACTGATGCAAATGTTGAGGCGATCGGACCAACAGTTGAATGAAGTGTGTGTCAGACAAAGCCTGAATGAGAGAAGAGCACAACAACACCCAAATATGGCTACCGCTCCCAAACACCAATGACAGCCAATGCCAACCAATTGCCAAACCTGTCCTCAACATCAAGTCATAAGCATTTCACTCAATACACAAATATCGTTTCCCACAACACATCTACTCTCAAAACCTTTTTCAGTTTATAATATAATTTTTATTAAATTTTAAAAAATAAATTAAATAGAATTTCAAAGGATTACTTAAATTAAATTTGATTCTATCATTCAAATTTTATTTTAATTTAATTATTAAAAGAAATAGGTTTATAAAATTGTCTTAAAATAGAGTCTTCTTTTAACGATATTAATGTTAAAAACTAATGTATAATAAAACTATTAGTCATACGTTTATTACTGCTCTCTATTGACGTAAACCAACAAAAAATGTTAAAACTGTTGCTCCTCTCAAATAAATTGATGGAAAGACTCTATGCAAGAATATTATAGAACCGTTTCATTCAATAAGATTGTGACTCATTTTCCTTTACTATAAATCTTATAATTTTGAAATAAATACTCCTATTTTCCTATTTTGCTCTTAGAGTCCTTTTATTGGAAAAAAGATTAAAATTTTAAATCAGTTCTGGTTTTTCCTATAATTTACCCTTATGAAATTCTAGTAATCATCAATTTTTTAATGTTCTAAAGATTTAATTGATGAAAATGTATCTAGGTACTAGATTTTAGTATATTCTTTATTATTATATGAGTTTCATTACTTGTAATTGAAAATGAATTTTATTAATGACATAAAACTGTAGTTTTAGTCTATTTTAACAAACATTTTGAAATTTTAGCCATTATTTATAATTTAGGAATAGCTGACATTCTATGGTTTCCTTCATATATATTTATATATCCCTAAAATTGAAATGAATGTTGATATTTATACATTCAAAAAAGGCTGTTCTTATCCATAAATATAAATAAATAAATAATTAGTAATTATTAGATTATTTTTGAGACAATACTTTTGTATCCATTTTCTAATCATATAATAGAAGAACATTGCAAGTATATTGAAGCTTTTTCCTAAACTAAAGTTACAAGGTACCATACCCCTTTGCTAATAAACCTGTCTTTCATAAATATGAGAACATTTTAAAATCGATTAGAAATTAGAAAATTTTAACATTAAGTTTATTAAGAATTCTTAAATTATTTTCCGTATCGTCTCATAAGACATTTAAATTAAAGAACTCTCTAGGTGCTCTTAAGTGAGGACATCGAATATTGACAGAGAAAATGCACCATTAATTTATTATTCCGCTAGAGGGACAAATTAGCAAGATGAGAATGTTGAATCGAAATATAAAAGTTTGCTTTTCTTTTAACTTTCTTAGTTTTTGAGTAAAAAGAAGATTCCGTAAAACATAGGTTTTAATTATTTTTCAGTTTTGTAGTGATTGCACGCAATCACTATTTTTCAGAAATATTTTGAAATTTTGCCCAAATTCTGACTTCACTTCACTCAACAAATTTCAATAAACATATCGTAATATTTTGTAAAAGTTGGGATAAAAATAGATTTGTTCCTAATTTTTATTTACAATTACGTCAACTCTTGAAAAAAGAGAAATATTCAAAAATAATTTATTTACTTATTGTTTGAAATTTTGACAGATTTTCTTCATTTATATCAATAACTCTTTTAATATCACTATTGATCACAAAATTTGTAATAAATTTATTTATTTTTACATTTAGTTAAAAGAGAGGAATGTATCCAAGAAGGTGAGGAATGCTTATGGAAAGATAAAAATGGCCGACACAACTCAAGAAGTAATATTCTCGGGATATATGATAATATCCTTTGCATGTTTTCTTATAACAAGGTATTCTTGATCATATTTCTGACCTTATGTGTACTAAGATTCTAGTCTATTGGTCCGAAATAACACCAAGGGGATTGAAATCAGCACAAAATCCCCTGAGTTTGAAAATTTTGAAACCCCCTAACTTTTGTGTGCTTAAAGTACTCCTCCACAGAGTTTTTGTTCGAATTAACAAATTTTCATTGATCTGAGAGCTTTAGAAAGAAATTGATTAAACACTACCCTGATCACCCTTTTTGACTAAAAAATCCACCATTTCCCTTTCCTAGTTCTTTTGAGGGTCGCTTTTCTGCTCTTGGCTATCCCTTGATAAAAAATTCTTTTAACTTTTAGAGATTCTTTGCCCCCTTTTAACTGTATTTAATGCAATAAATGTTGTGAAGACTCACAAAATTTAGAACAAAATAACAAACTCTTTATGACTTCACTAAGAATTTCATAGTTTCGTCACAACTTTCGACGAAATAAATGAATTTTAAGAAATTCTTAAAATATTTATATTTATGTAATAAAATACACTATTTATTAATTGATTTGAGTCTTCAATTCAATAAATCATAACCTAATCAGTGGTAATATCGCATTCAGAATATAATTCTATTTTTCATATAATTATATTTTTCTAATAAAATAACGATCATTAATAGTGAACCAAATTAAGAGATTTCTATTATTTTTAGTTATTATAAATAACTTATTAATCAAAAAGATTTTGTAACCTTTACCATGATTATTTAATTTCATATGTATGAGTGCAGTCATTTAAAACTTTTCAATTTTTAATCCTTTAATTGAATGGTTATTAAAATGTGTTCTAATTTATTGAATAAATTACTATAAAAAGAGTAATAAATGAAAATTTTATGAATTCCAAATAAATTAGTCTTGATTAAAAACAAAGGAAATGCTAAAATAAGTCTGTTAACTTTGCAATTTAATATTATGATTGTTATTTGAGTAATTAATTACTTTGACGCGTTTAGTTAAGATAGTAATATCAATTAATTAATATTCTTTGATTTTGGATTTGAAGCCATTCTTATAATAATTGAATTAAAGTAATAAAAATAATGACAAAAAGTAAATAAATGTTTAATAAATATTTAGTGGAAATTTATTAACTTTCATCTAATGGGTAATCATTATTATCGTTACATTACATCAAATTTTATACAAATATATTCCTTAAACAATGGATTATGTATTGAATATGACTTTTAATACAAATCACTTCATTTTCATGAAATCATTTCGAAACCAAATTTGATATAACTGTAACCTAATTGGACTCAATTATCAATTTATTTATATCTTTGCTCTTCTAAGATATTGCTCTGAATTTTTATCCTCCAAATTTAAAACAGAATTATTAGTAAACATTTTAATAGATTTGTTGGGAATTCTCGTTAAACTAATCTTTAGTAATGGGAACACAAATATTCAATGAGCTTATAATACAATAATAATAATCATAATTATAATTATAATCAGAACTATTCGTTAGAATAGAACAGAATCTCAATTAAAATCTCAGAAAACTCTTCCGAATAAAATAAAAGTTTGCCTGCTCACTAATTGTTTTTCAAGAGATGAGTCGTTTTAGCGAATATCCGAAAGATTTTTTCCTAATTTGTTCATTAATTTGAATTAACATTAATATAAAAAACAATGACTAAGAGTTTGGCCAATAAAACACTGTAATAACAGTACGAAATATAAAAGGATTGTTTTCACTGCAAAACACCGCTTATTAATTGGAAATTCAGAACAAAGGGAAGAATTTAATCGATTTGTGCAAAAAAGAAGTCATTTTTTTTGACTACTTTTCACTTTTTTTTAATGAATTGCTGTCAACGGTATTGCAGTCATCGTAAGTCTGCGACATTAGATTTGGACCCAAATATTTTGACCAATTGGTCCTCGTAGTGGTTGCAGTTGCGTTTCATTATGTCCATGCAGGGACCTAATAGACGCTCAAATGCGTGAACGTCAAGAACTGTAACACAATTATAAATATTTAATCTAAAATATTTATATAATAATTGAGCATGAACAACTTACAGGCCAACTTAACTTCAGGACTAGCTGCATAAGCCGAGGCAGCTCTGGGCCGGTGTGTTATAAGAGCTAATTCCCCGAAATATCCCCCTTTTTCTAAGCGAGATAATTCCTGTTCGTGACCATCCTTTTCAACAATTGGTAAAACATTAATAATTTTGACCAAAAATTCAATTATTTCTTACTTCAGTTATTTTGGCGATTCTGACCACTCCTTCCTGAACGAAATACATTCCGTCCGCTTCGTCGTCCTAATAATTAATTATTTAGAAATAACTTTCCTAGCTAAATAGTCATTTAAGATCATTAAAAGCCATATTTGCATAAATTTTTGATCTATCCTCAAATCTATTATTAAGTGTTGGCTAAGAGGACCTTCATTTTGAGATTTGGTTTTATAATTTATATCTAATCCAATAAATTTAAGCCTTATTCAGGGATGCACAATTGGGAATTTTTAAAATACCCCCTAAAGTTCCAAATTTGGGTAAAATCCCCCTAAAATCGAAAGCCAAATTTTGCGGGAAGTACGGGGCAAATTTTTACCAAATTTTATTTAAAAGTATCTATAAATGTGAAAAATAAGTTTTCAAAACATAATATTATAAAAATATACTTTAAAATCATTCAAATAACAAGTGATAATCAGAATAAAACTATTATTTTGAAAATTAGTTGATTGATTTTAGGCAAAATATGATCAATTTGGTCTATTTTAAAAAAACTGTTTATTAACCATGATATTCTTATATTTTCTTCGATAATTTAACATAAATTCATGAAAAATGATTTTTAGCTATTTTAAGACATCTTGAGCGTTTTTAAAAAGTCCCCCTTTACCCCCTAAAGTCACGGACCTTGTGCATGCCTGGCCTTATTTATATGAAAATAGTTATATAAAGTTTATAATAAGAGCGAAATGATGAACATCTCTGTATTGGACTAATTGGACAATCCTGTTATTAAATTGCTATAAATTGATCGGTTCATTCATTTAGAAAATAGCTAATTAAGTGAAATATGCTTGCTTAATTATGCGTATAATGACTCACTTGTCTTATTATGAGATCTCCCGCCACATATCTTCGCGGCAAAAGTGCATCACTTAATGACATTTTTTCGTATGGCTATAGATTTGTTATTTCAATCAATAATTAATTCATAAGAAAGAAAATATTTGAAAAATTGTTTACTTCCAATGATTTGAGCATGTCCACTTTTTCGATGAGTTGTTCGTATTCTTTTCGTTTTTTGAAAGCTCTTTTGAGAACTATTTTTCTGAATGTGTGTCGACTCTTGAAATCCATAAAAGAAAAAAAAATATTTAATTAATTGTGAACTAAAGGAATGGCATACCATAGCCCAGAGTGAGCCAGAAGTCATTGCTTTGACAGTGGCGGCGCGCGGCATGTTATACATTAACGCTAATTCGCCGAAACTGCCTGAACCGGTATATTCCCCGACTTCCCTTTCAGACCCGTCATCAGTAGAAACGACTATTTTGAAAGTTCCGCTAAAAATTCGATATTTAATCAAATAATTCAATCAATTTCTAAGTAATTATAATTGTATGACACAGTCCTGTCCTCTTTTAAAGATAAATATTGTTCTGTTATTACCAAAAATGTCTTATTATTGGAAAATTGAAACCAAAATCTCAATAATTTATAGAAAAATGAAAACTAGTAGTAGTAGCTTGCACCAATTTGTCGATTTATAGAACATTTAAATGCCTTTTTAAGAATTTTTGATACTTTCTTTAAATGGAAAAGTAGTAATACTTTCTTAGACGAATCATGGAATATGGCCTTGGTTAAACCTTGGCTTATATGGAAAATCTATTGATATATTCTAATTTTACTTAAAGGGATTACTCTAAATTACCATGGTGATACTTAAAACCATAAATTATTCCGTTTTTGGTCTCATTTTATTACTATTATTATTATATAATCGTAAAAATATATATTTGTGTTTGTAATTGTTATAGATTATAAAAAAATATTTGAGAATATAATTATAGGTAATGTTCACTCACTCGGATATAACATAAAAATAATCCCCATCATCTCCTTGTCGAATGACGATTTCACCTTGGTCAACCTGAAAAGATTATTATTTAATTCAATTCATAGCAGTATTAAAAATATTTTTAAATAAATGAATTTACTTTTCTTTCAAACATAGCGTCAATTACTTCAGACATTTCTAACTGTAAGGAAAGACAATTTTAATTCAAATAACAGCAAAACCAATATTTTTATAGTCGAATAAGAACTGAAACAACAAATTGAATCAATGGACTCACAGCATCTAAAGAGCGGAAAAGTAGTATATTTCTGACCGCTTCTCCCAGTCTTTGCCTCTGTTCGTCACTTTTTGGGTAAATTATCTGCAAAATAGGGAAAAATGTTTAATAATTTGATTAAATGTTAGCATCATTTTAAGTACAAATAAAAAATGATCTTTTTATGAATTATAAAAACCAATAAATGACTTTTCATTTTAAACATTATTTCAATTAATAATTGATTTGATAACAGAATTTAAGTACTTTTTCTCTAAATTTGTAGAAACTTTCATTGAATGATAAAAATATTTCTTAACATGAAATCAATGGTTTTACTTAAACTTATATTCTTTGAAGAGCTTTGTTTAATACAACTATTATACAAGAGTTGTAAGTGAGTTCATTTAATTTTATATAAACAAACCTTCTCATTGTCGTCGTCCTCATCCTCTTCGGGGTCGTAGTGTTCGGCAAACACTTGAAATAAAGAAAACGATTACAAAAATGTTGAAAAAAGTTAAGCAAATATTTTACCCGATTTTCTTCTTGTAAACGACAGTCTGACCGGTGGTTCTGGAAAAAGAGCAAAAGTTACCGCCTTTTCGGAACTCATTCTAAAGAATACATATATAATATTTATCAATAATTAAGTGAAAGATGGTTCAAATCTTCTTTTAAATAAACTTCAATCAATCAATTCCTTGAAAACTTAAAAGCGATTGAATTGAAATTGAATACAGTTTTTCCTATTTATGCGAAGAAGACAGACAGTAGAATGTTTGTCATGGTAAATTGAAAACATTTATTGCTCATATGTCAGGGTTTAAAAATATTATATTTCTCAATTCAACTGAATGGTAGACTAAATTGCCATGAACCAAAATTTTTCTTTCGTTTTAAATAATTTGCTGATTGCAGAAAATGTTAAGAGGATTGAGTAATAAGAAGTTGTCTGATTAGGATAATACCCTATTCAATTTAGAAGTGAGTCCTAAACTCAATTTATTTAAGTATTCATTTGAGTTAATGGTAACTAAATTATAGCTAAAGCAATGATTTCATCAAACATCAGATTCTATTAAGAATGAGACAAAATATTAATAGTTAGTGTTCTTCAAATTCATGTATGGGTTTCCTACATTATCAACTAAAAAAGTTCCTTGTAGGAATATTGAAAATGGACATACTGAAATCTCAAACTTCTAAAACATTTTCAATAAAATTTTGAACTCAAAATTTAATAAATTAAATTAATTAATTATTTTAATTAATAATTAATAAAATTGTCAAATGGTATTCCATTCAATTAAAATATGTAAAGAATATAATTATAATTTAAATAATGAAAAATTTAAAACTTCATATTTTAAAAATAATATCGATTAAAATTTTAGAGTCAGATCGTAACAAATCTATTATAAGTAGAGTTTGTATTTGTATTAATCATAAATTAAAGTTAAATCATCCTAATTTTGAGCTAGGGCAGACTAATTTTAAAAAATCTATTACAAAATTCATAGTTATCCTATGAATTCCATGAGCCTCTAATTGTTTCAAAGTAATTCTTAGAATTTTGAGCTAAAATTTTATAAAGAAGTTTGACTCATCCCTACCAATTAATATGTAAAACATATTTTGAAAATTTTATCTTGGTCAATCAAAATCACTGAATTCATTTTAAACAAAATAATATTCGATATTTTCGAAATTTTTTAGTGATATTAAACACCATAGACATTTTGAAAACTTATTAATGAAATTTCAAGAAATTACTTTTTAGAATAAATGTTACTCTATCTATCAAGATTAGTTTCATTTAATTTTATCAAACCATTCATTTGTTATTTAAAGTTGAATTTTCACAATTTTTATACATTTTAAATAATTTCTCCAAAATTATTATAATTTGAAACAAATTAAGAAAATAAGTTACAATTTCAATGCGATTCAGTTCAATGAAAAACTTTGAAAATATCCAATTTCAAAAATTTTGTTTGGCCAAGATCAAATTTTCAAAAAATATTTCACATGATAATTGGTAGGGATGGTACAAGTTTTCTTATAAAGTTCAAAATTGAAAGGATAACCTTGTTAAATCTAAAAAACAGTTTCCCATATTGTGAAATCCACTGTATATTCTCTTTTCTAACTAAAGTTGTCGTAATTTTAGTTATTTTTAATTTTTAAAATGTGATAGCTTACATTCAACCAAATTTGTGAAACAATTATCGAATAAATACAATATGATCCCGATATAAGGAACTCGGATATAAGGAAATTTCGATATAAGGAACAAAATTTTGCTGCACCGGC
>JAQFZI010000327.1:0-18152 GCA_034695605.1 Eupelops occultus | reverse complement strand
CCATTCCTCTCCTCTCAATTATATAATATCATATGAATAATGCCATCAAAATAATAGAAATACAACAAATAATTTATGACAACACCTAATGTTCGAGAATAACAAGAAACTGATCCAAACATTTGAATATTTTGAGGCACTCCATAACGAATACAATTCTTATAATAAGTTTACATAAGTGTTGTTTCAATAAAATGCAAATTTTGTTTGAAAAACAAAATAAATTATAGGTTTTATATAACTATTATTTTAGTATCGAAAGCACAGCTTAAAGCAATGGATGTAACCAAACATTTAATCAGTTTTTTATATCAAGTGTTGGTCTAAAAAACTATTCGCCAGAAGAGAGAGGAATATATTATTTGGAGAAAATGTTTGGCAAAAGAAAAAAAACAAAACTCACTCTAAATATGGTTTCAGAGAAATAGCGGTTATTATGAGTGGGTTTCTGTGTTTGACAACTCTCTGAATATTCTTTACTAAACTCTTACTCTTTTGTTTCACTTCTGTTATGTTCAACAAAATTTGTTATAAAGAGGACCAGGATTTTTAATTTGCTTAAATTATTATTTCATCTAGTATATAACAAACTTGAATTATTTAATGTACGAAATAATTACTTCAATTAAGAGGATATAAAGCCAATCAATTTTTTTAATTTAACTGATTTTACCTCGATCATAATGGGTCATTGTTTGTTACCCTTGATCATCGCGTATATTAAATTACATATTTCGTAATTACGTATAATATAATTCAATTTTATTGAGCATTCAAACCGTGAAATATATTCTATGAAATTCTCAATTTTTAATTAGAAAATATTTGACTCAAAAAAGTGCATAAAATATCGAATTCAATGCAATTTTTTTTGTTAACAAAATTTAATTACTGTTTAGTTTAGAGTTAATCCAAAATGACATTTATGTAAATTCTTTCGTGTAATTTAAGTAAATTGTATAGCAATGAGGGGTAGGGAATGTGTGGTTAGGGCTTCTCATCTGAAATATCTGATGAGAGGAAATATTTGTCTCCATATTAAGGTATAGCCAGGCGGGGGATCAAATTAAATAACCTTAAGAATTTTCTGAATATATTAGTGATTTTGAAGTCATCAATCTGGTTTATAAATATGGACTAGGTCTGGTGAAAGTTTACCAAAAATATGCTATTTTGCCATTCTCCATATCCCAAAGGACCACCAATTTTGGCTATCCCTGCTCTAAATATATAGAATGGTAATGAAAATAATCAAAAATCAAATGAGATTTATATTGAAATTTCCGTACAAACCATACAAACATTTTCTATGAATAATCGATAGATAAGAGACAAATGCAATGATTATTCGCACAAACGATGGAAAATAACTTCAAACTCATTACCGTTTTGTTAGGTTTTGTTCATTGATTTTTGCTTAACATTTGTATTGACGTCGAAAATAAATTTAATTTTATATTTAGAGCAAAGATTTTTATGTCTTCTATCAAAACCAATTTGAAAACAAATATAATTTCCATTAAGAATAATATATTTTCAACATTTGATGTTTCATTTAATTAAACTATTAATTAATGTTTAAATGGATTTGAATGTAATATTTCTTATGTTATTCGCCGGTTGTTTACACAGAAGTTGGCGAAAAAGTATTGATTTTTTCAAAATTAAAGTTTAGTTTATATTTTGGAAATTCTGTTGGATTTCAGTCTCTTATCTACAGATCTTTTTCTCTATTATAGTAATTATATTTCAACAGATATTTCTTTTTGAGTATTTTCGGCTTCGGTCATACAATTTAATGGACTTTTCAAAAGATGTTAGTTCTAGGAAATGGTTAGACCTCATAGAGGTTTTCTCGGTCAACGTTTATGGCATTCAAAACAATTCACTGTTTTTTTGTATTATTGATAAATGTTTTCCTAAATTATTATTACAATAAAGGAAACAAAAATGAAATGTTTTATTAAAAAAGCTTTTCTTAAGCCAAAGGTTTGAATTATTTATTCAGTTAATCAATCATTTGAAAGATGACATTCAATCGCAAACATTTCACCAGATTCTGAATATCTCTCTCAAAAAAATCGCAAAAACTATTTTAATGAATTATCATTTTTTTACAAAACTTTTGATAAAAAGAATGAAAAGTTTTTTTTTGCAATTTTTATTCTGAGCCCAAAATATTTCGAAACAAAATATTTGACGTCGAAATTGAAGCTCAAAAGTTCATTCATATTTGAATTGAAAGCCATTAAAGTAGAGGAGGAATCTGTTCTCTCACTCTATTCTGAAACATCAAACCGGTTATCAACTAATCCGATACAAGCCATCAGAACTCAGGTCTCTTTCTTTCTTTTTTCGGTCTCTCTCTCTCTCTCTCTCTCTCTCTCTCTCTCTCTCTCTCTCTCTCTCGCAATTTCTCTGACTCTAGCTCAAACACAGCTCAAACACAGCGCACAACTCAATGAGTTATCTAATATTATTGTTGTTATGGAAACAGAGTAGTGTAAAAAGCAATAGCTGAAAATTCCCCTAGGATACAAATATTTTGTGACCATACACAAACATATACCAGAGTTGTTTCAGCTAAAGGGAAAGCCATTTAAGGAAATGTAAAATGTTGTTCTTAAACAACATTTTTATGTATCTCCTGAACAGAAAAAAAATAAATGAATAGATAAACAAAAAATTTGTTGAAATTTAACAAAAAGTGTTTGAATTGTTTTGTTTGTGTTTTTTGTTGTCCAACAAAATCACTTTTAATGCATTGATTTTCAATTTTTATTTCTGTCACTTATTTTCATAGTTTTATGTTTCAGTGTTTCCAAGAATTTTGAACAAAAAAAAAATAGAAAGAAAAGCCTGTGGACTGAGTGCTGTATTTGTGTGGTGTATGCTCTCACTGGCAGTTAACGGCTAAAATGCCACTAATGTTTAGTTTGAGTCACATTTGCTGACGACTGGAACACCATTCACTCCATTCTCTCCATTCTCACTCATTGGACTTGTTATACATTCTCTCCATGTCCTCCCTATGCTTTCTGTTTTCTCGCTCCATAGGAAAACGTGTGCCCTATTGTTCTTTTTGGCTGCACTGCATGTGTCCCCCCAATGGGAAGAGTCGGTGATCGTTTGCACTCAGGCTCAACATCACTGGCATTGAATCGACTGATGATGTGTTTTATCTCTGGTCTCATTCCCTCAATTTGATCGACTGATCTCTATGTCTGTTCTCTCACTAAATCTGGAGATATAGTCATTTCCTTTTGATTGAAATGATTTTATGTAGTTTTGGTCATCAATTGCCACAAAAGTCGTATCAATAAATTTGAAATTAATTGGGAAAATGTCCTTTAAATCAATTGATCCTATATTTGAAATTCAGACTCAAATAAAGTGAGATTTTAACTGATTTTAACGATTAATTAAAATTGATTGATATCTGAAACTTTGAACCCTTAGTTTGAAATTATACTCCAATTATAACAGAAAGTCATTAGAGTTTTCTCTTCAGATCTGAGAAGACATTTCCCAAAAGCACTTCTTTTATAACAACTAATTTCTGAAACACCAAATGAGAGACTGAATGTTGAAATACTGGTCCAAAGTTTTTTTTTGATTAAAAAAACTTTCTTCAAAACTACTATTCCTTATGCCTTTCCTTTCGTATGTTTTAAAGGTAATGAAAAATACTGTGGAATACGTAAAGAGAAATGTTTTTCTTCTTTTCTGTAAATATAAAACATTGAACTTTCGGTTCAGTCCTGAATCTCATGAATTCGTTTTACAGTTGAGCCCAAAAAGCGTGAACTGATATTTCTCCTCGACTTTGCTCTCACTTATTCTCTCAGTAAATGTAATTCTGGTATAAATTTTTATAAAATAGTTAAATCCCATATAACATATTCCAGTCCTCTTTAATAGTCTCAGAAAACTCTTTAGGAATATTTGAGTCATTAAGTAAAATGTTTGTCAATTATTTTTGTGAAATTGGTTTTTAAAGTAATTTCTATTTTCATTTCAACTATTTTTTGATCGAAGGGACGGAAATGCATAAAATATCGGCTCTTGTGTTAAACACAGGGAAGAGACAGATCTTGTGATATATATTTTAAAACATATTTAACAATAGGTCTCCGCTTTTTCACATACTTTTAAAAAAGTGCTTTTGCTTTCATTTTTTTTTTTTGCTTTAATGTTGAACTCAAGAATAAACTTCAAATAAATTTTAAAATTACAGTTTGTTTTGCTTTTCATACATACATACAATTTAACCGATGAGAGAGAGAGAGAGAGAGAGACTAAGATTTAATTCAATGTTGATTGAAACAAACTAATTGATAGAACACTATTCTTGGTTTTGCAAATAAAATCCGGGTGTTTTGATACATTTATATATGAAAAGCTCTATATTTTATTCAAGATTTCATTTGCAATGATTTATTGTTATTCTTATATTTTGTTTGTCATTTGAATAGAAAGAGTAATATATAAGAAACAGAAAAAATGTTTGTCTGACAAAAGTTTGGAATAAGTAATGCATTTTATATCCTTTAAGAAAAATTACATAAAAAGGCGTAAAACAAAACATTTTCCATTTGAAAGAGAAAATCAAATAAAATAAAAAATGCTTTGAATGTCAAGCCTTTAAGAATTTTAGGACTACTTTAATATTCAGAGCGAAAAAAATAGTTATAAAATAAAGTTGAACTCAATTTTTCACACCTTTTAGGATAAAACAGTTGCCAGTTATGGATGTCATGAATAAAGTGAAGTAAAGAGGAGAGGAATAAAAACAGTCAGTCCTTACAGTTTGCTATTAAATTAAATCATATCATAAGCTAAACACTATTTCAACTGAAAAGTCATTTTCTATTCGACTAAATATATTATTCAAGACTAGAGTCGAGTATAAAATTTACCAAAAAAATTCAAAGGAAATGGTTGTCAGACAGTGAGTAATGTCTTTGAATTCGTTTTAAATGACAAAATCTAAATCCTCACAAGTGATGGTCAAAGAGGGGATATCCATGTCTTCTCTTCAATAAAAAGAAAGTGAAATTTTAAACCAAATGCTCAAAAAATGTAAATTTCCCAATATTTGACCAATTTCTCCAATTCAACCAGATTACTCAATCGAGCAAGAGGATTTACTAAATCAATCACTGTCTCTTTGGATAAAGGCTATTTTTTATACTAGATATAACATAAACAATCCTTTCAAAACAAGTTCTTCCTTATGTCAAATAATTAGATTTTAATAAGCAAAAAAATTTACAAGAGCTTCAATAATTATATATCAAATTTTTCGTTTTCTGCTAATTTAGTGTAAGTTCCTTTATATGAGAGTTATTTAATGAGCGTCATTTTGGTGTTGATTGAAGGGATACAGTGATTATATACACAGCTAACTTCGTTTAAATTCATTTATTTATCAAGACTTAATCAAATTAGGATTAAACAAGATCATTTTTAAAAAAAATTGAATTAAACGCATCTGTTCTTGAGTTGAGTTATTTTTAAGAAACATTAGAAGAATTACATTAAAATAAAGAGCTTTTGTCTCATTCCTCCAATTATTTGCACAAATGGTTATCTCTAATGATAATCGGTTCTTCATTTTCTTGGACTTCTAAATAATTAGCTCTTTAGGTCTTTAAATCTTAGATCCAAATATATTGATCAAAATTATTGATCAAGCTAATTTAATATATACTACAATACAAAATCACCAAGCTTTTATTCATACTGTATGAATAATACACCAATTTATAACAAATAAAAGTACACACAGAAAAGAGAGTATGCAATAAGATTATTGATGTATCTAGGTCAAAATAAATCATTAGTGGATTTTGCGATTTAGAGGAGGATTTGTTAAATAAAATCATATTTCAAATAATTTATGAATGCATTGACAGATCCGATGATTACATTTAAAACCAAATGTTTGTCGAAATAATTGTTCGTTAATTCAATGCATGAAATAAGACTTAAATCGTTATTAAAGCCGAGAGTTTATGTTTTTCTCGTTTCACTCACTCTTGTCATTGACTTCTTGTGTTTTTGTGCCGATTTTTCAGTCAAGCCTTTTCTTCACGCCTTAGATTAATAGCTTAAGAGCTTTCAAACATAAAGATTAAGAGAATTTTACTTCTTTTCGATCTCTGCTATTAATTTTGACACAAAATCATAAGAAATATATATTATATAACGACCCAAAAGAAGACAAATATCCACTGAAAAGAGAAAAGATTTTTATTTTCAAATGAAAAATGAATTTTGAAATTTATAGAAAAATTTGATATTATTTTCTTCCATATATTAGAAGTTTTTTCTCGAGAAGAAAAGAAAATAAAATTTATAATAAAAATTTCGAAGTCTTTCCAAACTTTTTATAACAAGAGATGATATAAAAGTGAAGAAAAATTTATTTGACTTCTTCTACTCATTTATCACCGAATGAATACCTGCTGTGCATCGGATGGCAGTCCAGAATATCATTATGAAAATCTATATAAATATATTATATAAAAACTCAAAACTTATATAATATTTTCCATTCATTTTTCTAGAGATAAATATACCTTATTTTCCATATAAATGTAATAAATATTTGCACTCAAGTTATTGAGTTTCTAAAGTGAAGGGGATGGGAAGGGAGAGGATGGCATTGAGAGTAGGAGAGGTAATTTTGAAAAATATTGTTTGAAAAAATTTCAATGAAAAAACGCAATGCGATCATCAAAAAGAGTGATGAAAATGTTTTTGACTTTTAATGTAATAAACATAACTGTTTTGTCTCCAAATCTAAGCTCCAGTTTTTTGTGAATACAATTCTCGTTACTCTCTATAAGCAATTTAAATGATTTTTGCCTAAAATTGAATTCAAGTGCATCTCTCGCAGTGTTTCCTATCGTTTATATAAATATTTGATCGTTAAGTCTTTGAAATATTTATATGCAAAATATTGGCACTCAATACAAGTGTGGCTCAGAATGAACTCAAACCTACACTTAAATGATTTAAAATAAATGCAAAATATTTAGCATTTTTCATAAAATTCATTTAAATGAAACAAAACTTGACTTCATTTGAAATAACAACAAATCTCAGACCAAAAAAAGCATAAAATATGGTAAACATTGACTGAATATTACAATAAATCCTACTTTCAATCAAACACTAATCAGAATGAATCAGATTTTTGTTTGACTCAAAAAATTTAATTAACTTTTTTTCATTCACTTTCATTATTAATGCCTTACTTATTACGGAATATGTGCTGAATGAGGACTGACTCCAAAATGTGTACATTTCGCTGCACACATAAGACATTAATGAACAGCTAGTTTTTTGCCACTATAGGGTGGAACAGAAGAATGAGGAACACCATGAGTGACAAAATGAGTTGAATTTACCGATAGACTCATATAATATAACGGGAGGACTACTAATACATATATAGAGTGCGAGAAAACTTCAATTATATGAGATGTCACGCAATGCCTTTACGTTTAGAGCCAGCACAAAGTATTCCCGCAGTGCGGGCCTACAGAATCTGTCTGTCCCCTAACATACAGCTAAGAGTAAGGCAATACCGAGTATAGACACGAGAGAGAGAGAGAGAGAGAGAGAGAGAGAGAGAGAGAGAGAGAGAGGGAGAGAGAGAGAGAGAGAATGGCATCAAATGGTGCATTTTAGCCGATGTTAACCTTCTTTGAAGTGCATTAACATTACATAACATTATAAATAATACATTCTTTTGAATAAACCTTTTCTTCGTTCATAAATAGTGGTCCAAAAGAGAGTGCAGAACAATAGAGGAAGAAATTTAATTCAAGTTCTTAAATAAATATGGAGCATATAGTAAACTAGACTCTCGGTCTATCACCGCAACCCCTCATTGTAAAAATCTTATATTACTTGAATTTACAGGATTGTTTTGAAACATTTCCTAAAAGTCAAAAAATGATTGGCTGTGGTTAATCTGGAATTTGATTACCAGCTTGTTTTCTGATTCTAATGTGAATGAACAGAATAACAGTGTAGTTTAATTTATACAATTTTGAAAATAAAAACAAAATTCTCTGTAATCTAATACTTATATGTTTTCACTTAAATTAGTTTTTATTTTTTGGATCAATTTTTCACTAATTTATAGCAAATATTCTGTTGAAAAGGATTTTAAATAATTTTATTCAATTTTTCTACTCTTCACAACAGTAACACACTCTTTGAAATAACTTTTATCTTGAAAAACATGACATGATATCAACAAAAACCTGCTCTTCTTTAAGTGCGAGAGAGAAAGAGAGAGAAAGAATGCCATTCACACCAAACATTTGACTTTAAACAGGTTTTCGGCAAAGATGTTGATGGCTTTACTGGTCTTATATATGAATATACAGTTTGAGCTCCAAAACACACCTTCGGGTCAATCGGCTCTGAAATCTTGATCTGAAGAAAAAGGAATCTTTATTTCTGTTTTGGTTATAAACCGTATCTCATCTGCTCTTAGTTTAAAACAATTTCCTTAAAAATAAATAATTTAAGAAATATTCTTCTTTAAGATTTGGCGAAGAGTTATAAAAGAGTTTTTGGCAGATATTAAATGTTGTTTCAAGTCATTAGAGGTTTCTCAGTATACTTAAGTGTCAAATCAGTCTAATTGTAGGGCCTTTATGACAGTACTTACAAAATTGTAATGAATGTAAGGCCTCAACAAAACATCTTCTCAGTCGATATTAATCTCATTATTGGTGTCTTCTCTCCTAAACACTTTTATTTTGAATTTTTTTCTATTAAAGCGATTCATCATTTTTTATCTCATTTTGAATTTAATCAAAAATAAAAGATTATCTTTTAATGAATTCTAACATAAATTTATTCATTAAATAATTTATTTAAAAATTTGATTAATTGGAAAATTGAATTCTTTACACATATTTTCCAAAGTTTTTTAAAAAATTAAAGTAAAGATTGATTGAAAATTTTGAAACTTTATTTTAAATTCAAAATTCATATAATATTAACTATGAATGAGATGTTTATCAGAAATATTTATTAATATCTAATAAAGTAGTGAATGTCATCATACAAACTATTGTCGAAAATTAAGTCCAAGAGTATATAAAACATATAAATTTTGATTATATTTGGCTAAAGAATTATAAGAGTTTTAACGAAAGTGAACCCAAATTCTCTTTTTTTAAAACTAAACTTTTGAACAAATAGTGTAATAAAAGTGTGTTTTTTCTAAATTTTCTCGTTTTGTGTACACAAACTCTTATGTAATATATGAAGACAAGTATTGGCTATAAATTGCTGAAAAGTGTCAGATCCAGTGCCACAAAAAAGCCATTAGATTTCACAAGAATTCCAATGGTTTAGCACAAGATCTACCACAATAAGACACGGCTATCTTTTTTTCCGAAAATTTTCACTGATTCCAAGTTTCATTCAATTCACACGAAAAACTTTGTCTGTTTTCACACTCGACTCAATTGATTCAGAATTTATTATTATTATTGTAAATAAAATTGGATTTGATATCAAATTTCTTTCAAATAAAAGTTTGTTTACAGACTTTTCAAATGTTTTACAAAACACAAGGATTTTGATATCAGACAAACAACTATTCCTGGATTACTTTTCATAAAAGTAGAGACTTTTGACAACTTGTATCTGAAAAATAGTGAATACAGTCTAACTACTCTATTATTATTATTATTATTATTAGCCTTGAACCAGCCCCCTTATACCACCCTGCTGCTATGAATTTTTTTTATGAGAAATTCTGCCTGTTCTCTTAGATTCAATGCTAAAATGATTTTGCCTTGAGAAATCTTAGTTATATGATTCTTTAGGCACCTTGCACATAATAATAGATGGAGATTCACTGTATTTTAATTGCTTTTTAATATTAAACAAAATAATTTTCTAATCAGAGATTATCTCCAAATACTGATTATAAATGTTGTTTAAAATTTAATGAATGCTTTCCTTTTGGATTGAAGGTATACTTCTGTGCAGAGTTGTAAAGAGGGTTATTATCGATTATTGTAATACATTTTGCCTACACTTTAGGCAAATATTACTTTCCGTTACATTCATTATTCAAATAAATCTGTCAGTTATTGAAACGATCACGACTTCAGAGGGACTGATACCACACATTGAGAGCCGAGTGAAAGGCATAAAATGCTTGTCTTGTCTGTCACTTAACCTGAGATCCATTGTTCGAGAGTTATGAAAGAGCGGTAACCTCTCATTTAATTCACGGAAGTTTTGCTCAGAATTTGTTTTATCAAAAAACCTATTGAAACGAAAATTAATGCTATGAATGGATAAAAACATGTCTACAACAGAGACAGAGACAGTCACTCAGGTATTCAATGATATTTTTCTTTCTCTTATAAACCTAATGAAAGGCGAAAAAAATATAAACATTTCTTTAAAAATATTTTTGAAGTATTCGTAAAACTATTCATTATTTCTCTTCAAGGCTTCAGTCAATTGAGTTCATTAATTGTCTTCAATTTTAAAGTCTAGTCTCTCTATATCTCTATTATCTCTTCTCCATTAAGTTATAGCATTCGTCTGTTTGTATATTAAAGTTGTGTTTATTTTTATTTTATATACAATTTTACAATTTTTCTAATGGTTTTCTCCTAAGGACTGTTGTGTTAACCATTAAGTGTTTCTTAACTCAATATAATATTATTTTTGAATTATTTCTATTTGTGAACAAAATTATAAGTTATATAAAAAATAAATTTTTAATCCAATAGCAGAACATTAAGTGAAGAATAAGTTAAATACAAATTCCGTTTTCGTTTGAAAAATATCCACAATTTTGTTGAGAAATCATTAGAAAAACAACTAAAGAAACTAATTTTTTATATATTTTTTGTTTGTTTGTTGAGTTTTTAAGTCAAATAAAGACTGTCTGCTATTAGTTTAGACGAGTAATGAACTAAAAGAATCACAATTATATGGTTTGCCTTCTTATGGCTCTTAAGAAGACATCTCTGAAGAAATTCAAATTAATTGCAATGTTTTTTAGTACAATATTGACATTTAAGAAGATATGCACTCAAATGGATTGTCGTCTTCCGTCTCCAACTTTAGTTTACTTTAAGCTCTTTTTTTAGTTGAAAATTAATTTTTTCGGCGTTTTATTCTTATTCTGTTCACTATTTAGAGTTCAATTGAACAGAACTTCTGGCAAAAGCCCTCAATATCTTTGAAAATAATGGAGAAAAAAGTTTTGTTTGCCTTAAAATATATTTAATAATAATATTATGCAAAGTAATAGAAAGAAAAAAAGGTTTCCCTCTTCTTATGTTTCACTCTTTAATATAGCAATTCATTAGAGAATAGTTGCCTTGGATTTAATATTAGGCAAGAATTCATTAAAATAGGCTTTTCATAAATTATTTCCAATATTCGGCAGGTTTTTTGAATAAATGTAATTTTTCTTAAGAAATGAAATTCATTTTTGATTTTTATCTTTGAATATATTATTTTAAATACGAAAATAATTAAGTCTTCAATTAATTGGTAAGAGATTTGATTCAAAGCCTCAAATAATAGATAATAAGACAAAAATAAACTTAAATACTAAATGAATTTTAATGTAAGAGTTGTTTAATTAAAAATTAGATATAATTCTGGGCATAAAATTAGATTAACTTTTATTAAAACAAAACCTCAAAAACTAATTAGGAATCTGATCATAAATTTTTGTTAATTAAATGCGAAAATGAATTCTGTGTTTAAAAGACAGGAGATATTAAAACTTTTGTAATAATAATAATATAAAAGTTTTAAATCACTTGTCATTAGAGATAAAAAGTGTTCAAAATTACTGTAAAAGAGGAGAAAATCCATTGTCTGTCGGTTGCGTTAAATCATAGACTTTAATAATCAAAAGCTTTTCTGTCGCTCTTTTTGAAGACAAGGGTCGGTCTCTTCTCTCCAGACAACACAAAATGTGCAGTGCTTTGCTCGGGTTGTTGTAATCGGGTTAAAGGCAATTGTTCTGATCGGTCGACAGAATTAAATGAAATCAAAAGAGTTGATGACTCGCTTCACATAACTCTTGACTTTCAATGATCTGACTCTTTGTTTCTAACGATCATTGGTTCAGATTTTTGTTATATTCTCAACAAATTTGTTTTCTCTCTTATTCTTCATTAACTGTCGTTAAGAAAAAAAATTGTGATAAAAGTCGAAAGTAACAAAAGATTTTTTGCAATAGTTTCTTATTCTGTGCTGAATGTTGAGTATTTGTACATTGCTCTTGTGGCTGTCCAATCGTTTTTCACTTTTGATTTTGTTTTGTCTGCTATAAAAATTCAAAATATTTGCCACAATTTTGTAAGAATCAGTTCCAAGACATCAACAAATTTTCGGTAGAATCAAAAAATTTTGAAAATCATTCAAAAACTGTTTTTCAATAATATTTTTTGGAAATTTTCAAATTCTTGAAAACCCTAAGAAATACATAACATTTGAAAAACAAATAAAAATTTGAGAACATCTTTAAAATACTTTAAAATGAATGAGCGTTGATTTCCACATGGATACATTTGCATGATACTCAATATAGAGTGAAGATATGGCGATTTTACAGAAATTCTTGGTTAATATACTATGAAATGTGTTTTTTTCAGAGAAATTTGGCTCCAATTTAAGACTTAATATTATATTTTTTATTCAGTAATAAAAACAATGACTTCTTATTCTAAACGTCTGGAAGTTCTCACATTAGTTCCGCTAAAAAGTGTATTAAATTACTGATAATGGGATTGAAATTTACCACTCATTCCGCACATCACTCAATGATATAACCTGAATGCCAGTCAGGACATCGATTTTAAAAGAAAGTCTGTACTTTTAGTTAAGATTTATTAGTTTTAGTTAATAGATATCAGAGGAATAATCTTTGAAAATGAAATTTAAGATTTTTTTTCAATCAATAGAAATGAGAGTTTTTGGAGAAATTTTTATTCTTTTTCTCCGAGATTTTGATTTTATATATAATTTTTTGAAACTATTTCTGGAATTCAAACGTTTTATCAAACCCTTAGAATTGGGAACTTTAATAATTTATTTTTGCTTTTATTCTTGGCTTTCATTTTGACATTTATTACAAACTCAAAGATAAATTCAAATCAGAAAATATTTTAATCAAAATTCAGTTACAGTTTTCGATTCTCTTTTGAATTGCTTTCATTTAAACAAATTTTTGATTCAATAGTTATTTTAAGGATTTCTCTAAAAACAAAATAACTCTCTTATCGGTTAATAACTCAAATGAACTTTTAATTAGTTATTCGAGAAAATGATTATAACTATAACTTTGAACAATAAATTTGAAAATTTGTTCTTCAAATTTGATTTCCATATAATTTTAATGGTTTCTGATTTACAAACATATAAATGAAATTAAATGTTTTCACTGCTTTAGAAATGCTGTAAACATTAAATATTTATCTCTAATTATATCTAATTTTTTGTTAGTTCATAAAAATAAGATTTAATTGAAGGGTATGACTGTAATCACATTCCTTTATGAGCTCTTCCATCAGCAGTTAAGTGACCAGTGCACTCAACATCTTTAAAATTATTCAAGCATGATCATTAGATTCTAATCTGAGGAATAATTTAATGTCTGAATTGAATGCATAAATATTGCAATGATCTTGATCATAGATTATATTAATTAATGAACTTTGACCTATGTTATTTTTAAAATAAGATCGACCTTTCGAATAGTCCAGTGCATGATGAGTTGACCTGCCTCCGGCCCTCTCGTGCCTCTAATGAAAATAAATAATTTGCGATTTTTTAATTAAAAGATCGATTCTTTTACAAAGAATTTAAAGTTTAAGTTATCTAATAATTTATGCGAAAATAAAATTAAAAATGTTATCTCAAAATGTCTACTTTAAAGTAGATTGAATCTTTTTCTTTTTGCCTTTAGATTATGTTAATTTACCATGTTTTATGACTCTTTCAACTTGTTTTGATAATGATTTTGAATTTTGTTTTCATTTTGCTGTCAAATAATTTCTTTGCGATTAAAAATTCAAACATTAAACTGAAATTTTGAATGAATTACTAAATGAGTTATTGTTTTCTCATTAAACAAAAAAAATATTTAATGAATTGTTCCCAAAAATAAACTCATTTAAATGAAATATAAGTTAGTTTATAATAATATTAATTATTAAATGCAATTAATTAGAAAATAGATTAAAACACAAATTAAAACTAAAAGAGTTAATGAGAGAAAGGGTTCTGAAACGGAATTTCATTTTGAAAGTGATTTAACTTTTTCTGCTCTGAACTCTGATAATAAGAAGTTATCTCAATTATTTGACATTGAAATTTGCTTGCTCAGATTTTGATCAAATAAAACTGATGCCTTTCAATTTGGAATTTGTTGGATCATTTACATTACAAACTTACGGAGTATATAATTCAGTAATTCATTTTGACAGAAAGGCCTTTGATTGGAGCCCACATCGGTGAGCAGCGGTTTAAAAGGGCTAGGGTACATTGCATCGAAGTGGAATAGACTATTTGATAGATAAAATTAACCAGTATATTATAAATTATAATATACAGCGAAACTAGTTTTATTGCTATTAATAGAGACTCCTTTGAAGTTTTGTTTAAAATTTTCCTTTAAAAATATATTCGATTTTGAAAAATGTGAGTTTATTTTAATTTGCGATCAAAGATATATAAAATTACATATTGGAGAGAGAAAAAAGAGAGAGCCTTTGCTATTTGGGTGGTATATAAGTTATCTTCAATTTGTATTCCTATCGGGAATACATTTTTGAGGGGTAGTGCAGAAAAAGATGAGATTTTAATGACCAATATTTGTAAGTTTGTTACAAAAACATCTTGAGTTCAGAGGAATTGAAAAAAATGGTTGTTTCAATTCAACAACTGATCACAAAATGCAAACCATTGCCAAAACTAGACTCATATTCTTATATTTTTTTGTATTAAATTTTAAGGAAAGCCAAACCAAACCTTGGCTTTTGTAAGGATTCGATGTTTTGATTTAGAAATCGAATAGATATTATGAATTTAAAGCCCGGAGCAAATCAAGTATGCAATCATTGAGTTTTTCAACCATAGTATAAATAAATACTTTAATATAGATTTCATCAAATTTTCTGCTCTTTTTGTTCAGTTCTTTTTTGTTGATAACAATTATTTCAAAGGATTTTTGTTTTTATCTCAATGTCTGTCCACTGATTTGGAAAAATAAAAAAAATCAAATCAAAAATCCTTAAAAAAGTTCAAAAACCGGTAATCAAATTGTTTTCATTTTTTTCGTGAAAATTGTTTCAGAAAATAAATTCAATTTTTATGTGTTTTTGATTCATATGAAAAATAATAACAATTTATTCATTACACGAATCACACAAAAAAATAATCGTAATGACAATCAATCGCTTAATTTGAACGATAAGTTTAAGGCATTTAATAAGTCGGAGAACTATTGTCTCCAAAGACAAGACTCCACTAAAGTATAGAAAAAAAAACAAATATTTGCCGAAAGGAGAGAATTATTTTTATCAGTGAATCGGATTTTTCTCTCAACTGAAACACAATTTCGTTAATGAGATTCTCAAATATTTCGATGACTTCAAAGACCCGGACTATTATAGTCATACATATGATATATAACTTACAATATTCTGGTTCTATAATCTATGAATTTTTTCCAATTTCTTGGGAAATAAGATTTGGTTTTGAAATTTTCATTTTTGATGATTCGTTCAAAAATTTTGTTTGATTTTCAAATGATACAGACAAGGTCATTTGAAATTGGTATTTACTATTTTATAAGTTTGTTTCTTGCAAGGGTAATGATCCTAATCCTTATAACCAATACTAAAATACAAAGATTAGGTATTGTTTGACATTTAAATAAATTAATTTGAGATAATATTTCGATTCTTTGGATTTCAAGCGAGTCTTACAATTGTAACAAAACTTCATTTAATTAAAGAGGAATTAATGTAAACATCTGTGGAATTGTAAAATACGTGATTTTGTTTCAATTGAGTGACTTTACTTCAATTTGAATCTATTCTTCAACGGAACAAATAATAAGAATCTTAATTAGAAGAGAAGACAAACGTTGAATAAAAAGCGATTCTAAGGATATGTGGACTCCGACTGAGTATTATATTGAATAATAAATTTTGTTTCTTCTCTTCATTAAAATTTGATAAATTGAGTGATTGTTTGCCAATCAAACGACTCAAACAAATTTTAGAAATTCATTTATAATAAGAATAGTTCTAAGACTTAATTTTAATATAGTTTGTTACTGTGCCTAGATAATCTTTTCAATATCGAGAATAACAATTTTATAAATAATCTAAAAATACTATCAAATGTTTGAATGAATTAATAAAAATTATTAACAATAATAATAACTTCAATATTTAGAATAATAATGGATATTATGTCTCGTTAACACCTCCTTAGTTACCCCGGACTCCAGTGTTCTCTAAATTTAATGATATTCTGACGACGAATATCTATCTAAAGAATAGTAAATTAGAATAAAGTCATTTTAGTAAATGATAATAGAAATGACACAATAATTGCAATTTGATGTTAATTTTTATTATCAGTCAATTAAAATGTGTTTGAATTATATGAATAAAATATTTTGATTAATTCCCGACACAATTGGTTACTATCTTTACTTTTGAGCCATAAATTCGGGCCAAAGACGTAAACAACGAATTGTGAAATCCATGGAAATAATGAAGAATAACACTTATTCATCCATATAATTATCATGGACAACTAATTTAATGTAAAAATTTGTCATTAAAGTGGATAAATGTTTATTATTATAATTAATGAACAAATTTAACTGGTATTTGAAAGATATATCTCGAGTTTAATCTAGCAAATAAAGTGCATTGAAAAAAAAATTTAATTAAATCTTTTTTTTTAATTTTGGAATTCATTTATTTTATATAACATTTAGTCTTCATTCAAAGGACAGGAAGTAATAGACAGACGAATGGGTTTTGATTTTATTTGTGGATAAAAATATTTGAATTGTATTTTGTCCGTGCAATTAGACATTTCAAAAGGACCGGATCATTAGAATAATGACCACTTATGCCATTTGTATTGAATACCATTGAGGTTCTGATTGCAAAAGTTTTATTACAATTACAGACTTATGACAATAAAATTATAAGTACTATAAGCAAAACACATAATAATAGCTATGATCGGAGAGGGATTGTGACAGACGTCACAACATCTGAATGTATGCAAAACATTAAGTTTGACATTAGTTTAGAGTAAAACATTTGGCAAATTGTCTCAAATGTATTAAAACGAGATTCACATTTAATAGAAATAGTTGTCATATCAATTAATTACCATGACTACAGGCTGGCTGTGCCCACTACAACCCGGTGCCTATCAAACAAAATTATATGAATTTATACGACTCTTTGAATATTAAAATGCATTCATTTGTCAGACCTTTTGTTGTATTCTTTAATTCAATAAATTTAGTGAATATTTAATAAATGTTTTATTTAAAGAATATTTTATTAAATAACAGAATATTAGGAAAATTTGAAAAATCTTGAGTTTTAATACCGAACTCACATTTCTTCAATTTTAACTAACCTTTGAATAACATGAAAATGGTTTCCAACAACCAATTGATGAAAAAGTTGTGATAAAATTGTTTTGTCGTTATTTGAATTCTGGAGACAAAATGTCAAAACAGTATTTCATTGAAATACTCTGAGCTTTGATTTATTTCTTTTCGTTAAATTGATTTTCTATTCACAATATTCTTGTTATTATTTGGAACAAACTTTTTATTATTCATAGCCTTTCCAATCGATTTTTCCCTATTTCTTATCGCAATGACTAAGGAATTGATTCTTGCATTTGAATAATTTGTTTGACTATAGAATTGGCTCAATATTTTCCTTAACAATTCTATGCAAGAATATATTCTTTTTATTTAAGCTTTTTATTTGTATGAAAAATATCGCATATCTTTTCAAAGTAATCCTATTTTTGATGGACTTATTCTTCTTTTATTTTTATTCATTTCTCTATTAAAA
>JAQFZI010000326.1:0-18161 GCA_034695605.1 Eupelops occultus | reverse complement strand
AATCAAAAGTGGATCAGAATCTCAATTACTCTAAAACTCTAAAAATACTCGAATAGGAACTAAACTTCTATATAAATCAAACAAATCCTTTGAGTTTCATTGAAATTTTGATAAAACAATTGGAGTTCGGATTAAAGGAAAGTATTATTACAATAGAAGACACTGAAAATCAAATTCAATATGTATTTAAGGAAACACTTATGAAAAGTGAAAAGATTTCTTTCAATAATAATTTAATCAAAATAACGATAAAACTATCGGTCGATAGTACGCCGATTAAAACCACTTCTGGACAATCGGAGTATCTCAAGATTGGAGAGAACGTCATTAATCCTATATTTAGACTTAATTTAAACTTTAATGAATTGCAATTCGTGAACATAACAAAATATATCGACGCCGACAACACAACCAATAAAAGCCTGAGCTTTGATTATCAGCCCAACACTGTTCAGACATGGATTTTGAAGAGAACAGCCAATCAAAGCTATGGTATTGTCATAAATATAACTCATTTTGATTTGGACATAGATTTTGGCGATTATTTAATAATGGGTTCGGATATTCTTACAGAAGTGGACCATAGATTTCAATCATTGATTATAACAAACATTAATAATCAAAAAATTAAATCAATTTATTTCAACACTAATCAGGCATTTGTTCAGATTATAACTCAGGGCTCAACTAAGAGAGGAAAGAGCGTCGAAATAGTTTGGTCGCCAGAAAATAAAACTTATGATATTGAGACTCAAGAACCATATATTTCAGATAGAGTGAGGGAGGAGGGACTGCATATATGTATTCAAAATAAGTGCGATGACAACAAATATTACGACGGAATGCGGATATATTTGGCCCGATATGTAAACTCACTTATACTGAGCGGTGATATTAATTATGAAGAATATATTGACGAAAATTCTAGTCTTATATTCGACAGAGAATACAGAACTCATAATTCAGAGAACTATTGCAGCGCTAAGATAGCCATAACCCATCACTTGGACCACAAGACACCCATATTTTCTAAACAATTGTTGAGTTATATTCTATTCAAAAATGTCAGTCTATTCAGTGATGAAGGCTTTACTTTCACTGACTGTTCCTTCGGTTCTAATTACAAGAAAGAAATCTACGAAATAATTAGTTATTTGTTTATTCCTCTGATTTGTATTTCATTAGTTTTATGGCGTTTGAGTAGAAACCAGGAGCCTCTCAACAACCAAATGTTGGAAAATTTGAAAAAACAATCAATAATTGCAGACCAAAGTTGTTATGAAAGGGTCAACACTCAGATTGTGACACTCGACCCGGACTCAGACATTGAAATATTTAATAGCAGACCAAAAGATGACCCCAAACGTCAAACCTCACGAAGTGATGACCAACAGTTTAAAGAAATTTTGAAGTACAACCCCAAAACGAGGCCATCCATATTACAGTTAAAAACAAATTTTAGTGAAATGCAAATCTATAAGAAAAAGTTGATTGCAGTCAATACCACCAATAATTCAATTTAGTATCTGATGATTGTTATTAACATTTAATTGAATAATACATTAGAAAAACGATTAAAATGTCTGTTAAATTAAATTAAAACTAAATATATTTAATATTAAATAATTTCTAATATTTATTATAAATAGTACTAAAAATGATTATATGTTTAACGAAAAATAAACGCAAATAAAAATAAATTAAATTATTTGCAAATAAAATGGAATCAGTTTTGCGAACAAATTAAAAGATGTTTAAGAATTGGGGCCTCTGTTTGAAGTCAAATCTTCTTTACTAACGATGCCATCAGACATTAAATCACTGAAAACTGGTGGGGTGTAAGCACAGGCACAGTAATCCTTTTTCTTAGACTTTTTAGTTAACTTTGTTGTCACCTATAATATAATTAAACGATTAAATTATTTAATAAAATTTTAATTAAGAGAATGACTGACACTATAAGTCAAATGATTAATATTTGTGAACCAATGGAAAAAGCAATGGCCGGTAAACACGAGGACAGACATCAAAAGCACAATCATTGAGAAGGCGGTCACTTTTGAAGTCTTAGTTCGCATCAGAAGAAAAGTAAACACTTGGAACTGCATCATAAGTAGAGCGATGTGAACGTAAAGGACAGCCGTCGAATGAATGCGACCATTGATTTTGGTGGGCGTATAGATGTAATAAATGTTATACCTGTCCACAATATGTTTGCATATCATATAGAAAAGACCTGTAATTCATTAAATTTTTTAATAAAATAATAATATATTAATGTGAAGACTGACCGCACGGAGCAATTAGAGGACAGGCGAGGCTGTATGTGACAGCCATCGCGAAAATCAGTAAAAATCGAGGATAACTGACACCAAAAGGAAAGTCAAAGGAAACCTGTTTTCTGGCATTTTTGTATTCGGCAGAAGAACGCGACAAAAGATAAAAAAACAGATATAAAAACAATTCGGGTAACCGAAGAATTTCAACGGTATTCCCCAAAAGGGCGGCTTGAAGTGCATAATTTACAAAAAAGGCGCCGTTGTCTACTGGAAAAAGACACTGCCATCTGAAACGCTTTGTGGTATTCGTTGTGAAGAAGTTCTCCAACAAAGCATTTGTACTAAAAATAAAAAATAAATCTTTTTATTAATTATTAAACATTAAACAAATACCTGAGAAAACCGGCCGAAGGGAGGATTATAACCATCATTACGATGAAAATATAGACTTTCCACATAACGGCGTGATTCAGAGCACTGATAGTTTTGTAGGGAAGTCTTTCACAGAAGATTGTAACGATAACCGGCATCACGATTGTCATTAACATCAAAAGCAATGGACTCAAGAACTCAGTCCACGTCGAGCGCTATAATTGAATCGATTCTTCAATAAATAAATCGATTAGTTTGAGAGACTTACGATTTCGGAGTTCCCTTCTTTTATTGATCTTTGGTTTGCAATGAATTCCATAACTTTTAAGAGTATAGAAGGCGTCGACAAAAAGAAGAATATAACGAATAGAGACAAATATATACAGAATTTTCTCAACCAAATCCATTTATAATCAACTGTTAGGTCTTTCCAATTGATATCATCGGGATAGGGAGCGTATGACACCTGCCATCGGTTTAATTGAAGAGGATCCTGTTCTTTCTCATAGAAAAAACTTGTAATCCAATCGACTACTCGGGAAATGAAATCACTGCACAGACATGTGTTTTGTCTTTGCTTCAGATATTTATAAATTCTTAAAAAAAATAAACAGAATTACAGCAAATTTTGTTCAAAGTGTTGGAAAGACTCACTCCATCGCTTGCTTTTCGGTCTGGAAAGTGATAAAAGCAGCGCCGGTAGGTTTATAAAATGTTTTATTGAGTTCTTGTTTGATATCATCAGTGATTTTGTCCCGATTTTCTGTGTAATATTGGAGGCCATCAGTGGAATGACAGCAGCAAAAGCAACAACAGCCTAATTGTCCCAAACAATAGGGTCTTATTTTAAAGTAATCATTGAATTGTGTGTTGTATTGTTCGCAATAGTGTTTGGCGTTCACCACATTATTGAACTCCAGCTCCAGTTTTTCCAAATCTTTAAAATCATAAACCAATTGAACGCCAGATATGAGACAATCGGGAAATGTGTTTCCAAAGTAATCCAAAAGTTTCTCTTTTGTGTTCACTAATTTAGGAATTCTTCTGATTAGAAGAGTTCTTCTGGTAATGTGTTCGTCATCTGATTTAATAACTTTTGAGAAGTGATTCATCATAAATACCCCCTAAAAACAAACATATTTTATTCAAATTTTGTTTAAAAGGTAGCAAAACATACGATTGGAATAATGACAGCGGAAACGACTGCATGAATCCAAAACAAATCTGACGATTCATCCAAATTACCGATTGTTGTTTTGCCGAAGGCTTTGGTCTCTCCGACTAAAACAAGACAAACATTTGAAATGAATGATTGATTTAACAATTGCTAGAAATAATTGCTGACCGAATAAATTTCCCTGAATATTGACCGGTAATACCACTACAATACAGACAAAAGAAAGTAAACCCAGAAAATAGATGACATATCTCTGAAATATTAAGTACTGATAGGCATCTCTTCCTTTCAGTTTTAATATCTGTTCGTCTTTAATGGAAATAAAGTCGAGGACCCAATGGCTGTACTTTCGTAAGGATTCACTTGACTTAAGTAATAAAAAAAATCAAATGAATTGAAATGTTTTAAAATATAATTTTATAAATTGTCTTACAATTGAAAGAATGTTTTGAACGATTGAATTATCGGAATTACTGCTTGAATTGGCGTTAAAGCCATTACCGGTTCCATTAGAGGGATCGCTTTCGAGATCCACCAAATTTTGATGAGAGCCACGATTGAAGGCCACCTGAATTGTCTCATTAGAGATATTGTCTCCAATGGACTCTTCGATCAATTCGTTTGTATCATTGATTCGATGATTAACTGAAGAACTTTGGGCTAAATTTGGTGGAAATATTAATTTCGTGTCATTTGATTGATGCAAATGATAAGGAATTGGTTTCAATATTTGGCCACTTTTGTGACCACTCCTTATATTATTGTCTTTGATTGGATCGCCATAAATAAACTGAAGCCAACTATCGCTGAAATCAAATCAAATATTAGATAATATGAAAAGAAGTGATCTCTTACTCAATGTCCGACTGATTTTGATTTTCTTCGGTATTCCTCCGTTTTTGTCGACTTCGAGCCAATTGTCGAGTTATCACAAATATCACAATAAATATCTTTAAAGAGGTTTATATCAGAAAATAATTGTCTTCAACAGTAAAAAAAAGATATCTCTTTATATGACTTACCAAACAAATGATTAGATTAAGAATAACGCTTTCAGGTATTCCTTCCCAACCTCTTTGAATGACGACTATCTGAGTCCTGTTTAGAACTAATGCATTGCATGTGATGTTGGAGTCAGAGGAGGAAATCTCGAAATATTCTGACCAATATTTCCTTTGGAAAAAATAACTCATTTCTGACACAAATTAATAAATTGTATCACAAATTAATGTCCGATTAATTCCATTAAAAATAAGTCAAATTTTGACTTAGAATTTAAGTAAAATTTAGATTAAGACATATATTATCATTAAATCAAATTAAATGATGACTAGAATTGGATTCAATTAATGATTTGTTTTTAATTTGCTGTCAAAATACAAACAAAAATCATTTGTCAAACAAATCTATTACGCAATCAATGAATGACTCAAAACATAAGGACTTAACACAAACAACATTTCATTGAAGTGGAGAAAGTTTAGAAATAGGAACTCCCTAATAATAATTGCAAGTTCCTATTATATCTACCAATCAATTATCGATTGAATATTGTTTGAATCAACTATTTTTGACACAAATTGTTCAAATAGTTGTCATTTATTACATTTTAATGGAGCAAATGTCAAATTTTCACTATACCTGAATGTTTGTGCTTGTACATTTCTTAATAGGAAATCAATACTTAGTTTTGCGGCAAATCTGCGCAAACATTCTTTCATTTATTTTAAACATTTTATTTATCGATTTATCTTTTTTTCATATCAAAGATAGTCACTATATTTTGAAAAAGTTATTAATTTGATGGCCTTATCCTCTCATCTATCTGTATAAAAATAACCTTGAAACAGAATAATGAGCAAGGTTCAAATAATTTTTCGTTTTACAGTTTAAATTATTTTTATTTGGGTTCACAAAAGATTTTTATATAAAAAGAATAAAACTAATAAAAAATGAATAAAATATTTGTAATAATAGAGAGAATTGAAATACAGTTTAACACAAAATTAGTTTTTTTTAAATATACACAAATTGTATATAAACTTATTGACAAAAAGGTATTATATTATAATTAATTGAATTATTATTTTATGAGACAAACACTACAATAGATTTTACGATATTTACCATAAATTCCAATTAAATGACACATAGTTTGAGCCTAATATCAAATTTTGAATACAATTCTATTGATTTAAATACTGAAAACATTCCATCAATTGATTGATTGGGAGAAAAGGTTGGACTCAATTCACAACTAAAGAACATTTCATTAAAATTAAGTAAATACTGAATTAAAATAATTAAAATTTACGGAAGAATTCAATAAATGATTTGAAATATTGTTTAAATCAGTTTTAAATAAATAAAAAAAATGCTTAAAGCCTAACACCGGGTACCGGAGGAAGAGGTCTCTTAGGGTTGTCTCTAAATGCATTGGGAACACCAAAAGTAGAGAGAGCTGGAGAGTGAACGGGTAGATCGCCATAAGGATCGTGTCTTCGAATATGTCGATCAAAACGCGTTGACTGTAAGTCGTCGTGAAGTCGCGGTCGGGAATTGACCTGAGAATGAAGTGGTCGGGGCTTCTTCTGTGGACGACCTCCAGTTAAATAATTAAGTTGTGGTGAGCCGTTCATATGATAATGTGATTGTAATAGTGGTGTAGCGCTACCCAACTGTCCCAAAGTGGCGGCTCTGTGGGCGCGACGTAATGATCGCGAGTGATAAACGTGAGGAGCGTTGGCTGAAGGAAGGTATGCTGCGTTGTCATATGACGCGTCCGGTAGGAGTGCAGACGACGAGCCCAGTGCAGCCATACGCACAGCATCAGCCACTTCGCTATATGTATTACAAACAGCGTAAGGACTGATTGATGGCCCACTCATTATTAAAGGAGAAGGTGTTGACAGTGCGTGAGTCACACCCGTTGGGTCCAGTTCTGCATAGACAGGACTCGAAGTACAAGAAGCGGCGTCGCTATACGGATCCATTTCGGTACTGACATCAGTGCGATCGTCGACACTATTTAAGCCATTAATGGGTCCTCTCTTCCAATATTTACTCGAAATCGATGTCTTCTTCATCGGTGCGTCAGTTATCACACTTTGTGGAGATTTCTCATTAACAACAGGCGATATACATGAGTCAGTTGGAGAACAGGGCGGTGGCGCCGACTTATGACCGCCTAAAAAACTTTCCGGAAGTATAGGACACGAATCACTGACCGGAAATATTTTCCATCTTTTGAAAGACAATTATTTTAAATGAAATACTTTAACAAAATTTAGAAAAAAGTCCAATACTTTTTGCATTTGAAAAGAATAACCAGAAAAAGAGCGCCGAAGAGAGTGGAGCCGAGAATAGTGGCCACCAATACTGAAAGCCATGAATCAGAATCTTTGACCTCAGGCTTCGGTAATACTATTTGGTCGTCGAATGCATTCGGATCAGCGAATAAATGACATAAATTGCAATTATCATTATTGTTATCAAATGAATGGTTGTCCGCCAAAACCAACTGAAGAAATGGTGGAAGAGGTGGCGGAGGCATTGAAGCGATAGCATCGGGAGGTCCGTCCCATACATCGGATAAACATGAAGACTGACCACACGAGTCATTCAAAAGAAATGCCATTTGAGACCAATCGATATCATCGACCAAACCATTGCAAAAGACAAGAGAGGACTCGATTACCACTAAAAATATTATTCGTGTCAACAATTTTGTTGACTTTTGTTTGGTCTCCATTTTATTGAGAAATTGATTCTTTCAACACTCAATTCAATTAAATATACTTTCAAATACACCAATCATTAAATAAATATCAAAATTTCATTAAATATATTAAAATCGGTATTAAATTCAATTGAATTTAAGTAATTTGAGTTAAATTAATGTTTGAGTCCATTGTTTTCATCGTTTATAACATTTGACTCAAATCTGAATTTTTGACAAATGATTGATTAGATTAGAGATGAGAGACATCTGTTGAACAATATTTTCATTACTCTATTAATATCTTCACTGAATTGATGGCAAAAATATCTTCGAAATGAGTTAAAACTGGGATTAATTTTAGAAATTCGTTTTTAATGATTCAGAAAAAATCGATTTCCGAACAAAAGACTAGTATTTTATAGAATAACAGAATAATAATGTATTTTATAATAAAATATAATTTTTGTTTTGAATAACAATCAAAGAAAACCAATAAAACAATTGATTGCAATACAGTTAATAGTCTTGTCTTTCGGTACAAATATCCCGAAACTAAACATTTTTTGGGCAATAAATCCATAGAAATAGATTTGATGTCTCACTAAGA
This sequence comes from Eupelops occultus, assembly GCA_034695605.1. Taxonomy (NCBI): domain Eukaryota; kingdom Metazoa; phylum Arthropoda; class Arachnida; order Sarcoptiformes; family Phenopelopidae; genus Eupelops; species Eupelops occultus. The sequence continues at coordinate 10,005 of JAQFZI010000326.1, read as the reverse complement.
AGTGAACAAAAGCCAAGTAATGGAAACATTGCTTTCAATAATAAATATCTGACTTAAAAATTGATTTCAACTATTTTTTTGTGTCGAATGACTTCAGAGGACTAAAAGACATAAAACAAAGAGTGAATCGATGGACACATTATTTTGAAATCGAATCGAATCTAATTCTAAAGATTTATTGCTATAATAATAATGATTATAAAATGTGGGCCAAAACATAATCAATGGTCAGTTTTGTTCACTTCAGTGGTTTGTAATGCAAAACAAGGTCTCCGCCGCTCTTCCATATAAAGTGTCTGACTGTTCTTAAGTCCATATTTGGGTCGAGCACTATGTCTTGACACGAAAGTTCAACTTTTTCTTCTGCAATAGAAAGGCGTTCGTCGTCCCTATCATTACCTGAATTGCTGTAAGTCTCACTATTTTTGCCCCCATTGTGACCATTAGAAGCGCCGGCAGACTGTGCTGTCGCCGAACCCGAATCAGAGTTGGTTCCCAACATTTTTTCATATACGTGTTCAATAACTTTGCGGACCTGAAGCATATCACTGGCCGATAGGCGCTCTTTTCGAAGGGGTTTAATGCCTGACGAGATGTGGGGTAATAAATAAAATGGAATTTTATTGAATTTTGGCATATTTTTGTTGATCACTACATCTGTAACCCACGGCGGCACTGTCTCCTGCAATAGAATGTCTTCAGTCTCGCGACGGGCGTCACAAACCAAAAGTCGCAAAAGAGTTCGGTTTCCTCCTTCACTGAATATGACGGGTGTGTGGAGGGGGACAGAGAAGTATTGGTTCACTGGTCTAACACTACTATTGTTTACAACACTTGTCCTGTCGTTCACTTTGTTTTGTTTAATATCATTCATAGGATATGTTTGCTGTCCATTCATTTGGTGTCCATTTTCTAATTCTTCCTCATTATTATAAATCTGAGGCCAATGTTCTAACAGTGCCTGCAATAGAAGTCCTCCCAAATTGATCTTAGGGTCGGGGCAGTCATTTTCACTGTAAAAACCAAACTCTTTGGCCGAAACCCAGGCAGCAAAACAGTCGGGTTCTTCTAAATGAATGGAAAGCATTCCAGTCTTAAGGTCGACCCCAAACCAATTGGGAACGTAAACCATTTTAAACCTTTTCTTCACCTCTTCATCGAAGTCTATTTCTCCTAAATCTTCGACTTTAGAGGCTTTGAGGACGTCATAAACGGCTACCTTATTGTCAGTGTCTTTCGTTAATATGAATCTCTTGTCATTCAAAACTGTAAAGTTTCTAATCGAAGGATTGCCTCTAATTTTGTATTCTTCAGTCTCATTAATAGGGGGTCCGTCGGTGTCGTATTCCTCCCAATTACTGAAACTTCCCTTATGTCTGCTATGAATCAAAGACCAGTTTTTAATACAAGAGTCAGTGGTCGCCACCCAAATAGAGTTGAAGTCAGGCGGCGTTAATATCATTTTGAGTATAGGGGCCGTCTCTTCACAGATGATGGCCCTATTGTCGGGATTACGTATATCAGTCATCATTACTCGTTTGTCGCGACCCCCGGAATAGACTGTAGTGAAAGCGTCATTTGCCTGAAGAGCCCAAACCCCTTCGTCGTGCACTCGAAATGTAGCCACACATCTCTGCTGTCCGATAGACCACAAACGGATAGTGCCGTCAGAACTGGCAGACAAGCATTGACTGCCATCACGGCTGACAACAATAGCTCTAACATTGTCTGAGTGTCCCTTCAGTTTCATCAGTTTTTGACAACTTCTCGGATCCCAAACGCGAAGAACTTTTTCGGTAGAACCCGAGACTATGACAGTACCGGCGCTGTTCATCGCCAGAGAGTAAATACTGTCTTTATTACCGGTTAAGGAGGAAGTGGTGACCGTATTATTAGAAGCGGTCAGTGCTGTTAAAGTGTTTACGTCCCATAAAAAGATAGCTCTATCGAGACCAGCACTGGCCACCTGCTCCTTGTCCTTAGCGTAGGCCAAGCACTTGACATAGTCTTTATGTGTTCTCAATGTGGACATACAGAAGCCTTTGTGTGCGTTCCATACCTTAACAGTGGTATCACTTGAGGCCGAAATAAGGTTTTTGCCGCCACAGCACAGAATAATGTCATTACACCAATCGGTGTGGTGTTCCATAGATAGCACATAAGGAGAAGAAACATTCCTCGGGTTCCAGATTCTGATAATTGAGTCGCGACCAGCACTATAGAGCCGTCCCGAATGACTGTCCAATTGCAGCGAATTAATACCCGATCGATGATATTTCTCAATTTCATCGCGAATTACATATGAAACGGTCACTTTCTTCCGTATTTGATGACCAGATATAGTTCGGGTATGCATTGAAGACATTATTTGGTGACCTCTCAACAGATAATTATTTGTATTTCACCCTCTCTTTCAATCAATTTTGGTTTTCAAATTAATTGTTTACACATTATATTCATAATTAATCGGATGATTATATTAAACAAATTTAATAAATAATTTGATTAATTGAAGCCTAAAATAATGGTTTAATTGAAACATAATTTAAATGAACCATAAAATCAAAACATTTATTATTTTAATTGAATTTCATTTTTTTGTGATTTGTTTTCAATGTTTTCGGTTTCCAAACATAAACAACAGAACTCCTCACAAATTACGTTACATTTCTGAGAAAAGAGGTGTCGCTAAATGTTGTGTAACACAAAATTTAATACTTATATAAAGCTTTTAATTAATATTTTGATAATTATATGCAATAAAGTTGTGATAACTCTTCTACTCTTTATTGATATTTATATATGTTATATATATTGAACCGAAGGAGAGGAATATCTGCTTTATTTCCCACATAAGTGTCAATTTATTCAGCTGTTAGTGAACTTTTGCACTCTTTCATTACCCGCTTATTCAAACTAAATTTGATTTTATCGATCTATGGCTATAGAGTACATCCATTTCGTCAGTTTATTTCACAATCAATAAATAATTTTTAGTTACAAATATAGTGATAAAGTTGTTATACCCCTATATAACCATAATATAAATATTTGTGATCTAGGTTTAACCACAAAAAGTTGCACTTTAGCAATGAAAAGTTAAAAATGTTACTGGACTCGAGTCCTGTTGCAAGAATTTGCGTCCATTTAGAATGAAAAACCTATTTCAAGTAAATGGCACAAACAAAATGTCACTATACATTTTGTAAACCTTTTTCTCAAATATATTTGCTTCATATTTAGGTATATCACAGGATTATATGATACCTACTCTTTTGTACTTTCATATTTAAAGATAGAATTTTAATTAACCATGTTAAATTTTTACAAAAAAACTGACCAATAATGTTTAGTTAATTGAAATTAAGCCTGCAAAAATGTATCATTCAAGGCATTCAAAAGCACACAATAATTAATATAACCCAATCTCTGAACATGTACAATCAAAGACTTTATTCCGTATTTGAACTTGGAGCATTATGACTATTTTTATATTCAAACCATTAGTGGATGAGTGAGATAATAATACCTTTTTTGTATTTCAAATTTCAATGATCCTAATGTGTATTAATAATTTTGCATTAGTCTTGCTCAAATATCTTCAGCAAATAATCATTGGATAAAATGATGGAATATTATCTTTGATTAAATTCTATTAAAAAATCATAAATATATGTATTTTTGAACTCTTTTTAAACTTAGTAAACATTTTAATTCTTTGTGACAACAAAGAGTTGTGAACCCCTTTATTCACTGCATATCCTCTGATTTGAAAGCCATTGACCTCATAGAGGGATAACCTTTTTATTTTCAATCTTTTCTTCAAACGATTAAAATACAGTTATCAGTGAAAAGTGTAAACTAAGGTTATTTTTGTTCATTCATATCAAAAAAAGCAAAACTAACTTGATCATTATGAAGTTCAGCAGTAGTGATGTTGATGGGTTTAGACTTTAAGGAAGAGTTATGGGGTAGATCTCAATTATTCAGAATAATATTTTAGCATTCAATATAACGCTTTAAATATGTTTTAATCCTTGTTAGTTGTATTTTGAAATATATTACATGAGCATGTTTAATTTCTAATCTCAGCTGAAAACTTATTATAATATTACGAAAATAATACAATTTTTGACTTCAAAACTAGATTTTGTAAAGAAGTATATAAATAGAAATTCAGTTTTAATTTAATTCATTGCAATTTAATTTGGCCTTAAATTAATAGATGTATTTCCTTGACTTATGAGGTGTTCATTGCTTTTCAATGTAAAGGGGGTTAACCTATAATCAATATCTTTCGTGATATTAATTTTTATTTAAAAAAACAGATCTTACAAAAAAACTAATGCAAACAATTGAATAAATAAAAAAATACAGTAATTTAAGAAAATGGTTGGGTTTTCCAATTTTCTTAATATTTTAATTAAAATCACATTCAATGAAAACATGAAAAATAAGCAAAAAATAGTTTAATTAAGTATTTTTACATTAATTATCAAATATACAAAACCTCTCTTTAGATATTAACTTTCAATAATACATACAATAAATGCATTAATTATTAATTCAAATATAATCTATATTTTAAAAGCTCTTATTTTTTTTTCTAAGACTTTAAAAAATTGTATGATTGAAGGGTTGGCTTATTTAGAGAGAAGAGGAAAGAGCACACCATAAAAGAGGAAGTTTTTTGCTTCCGAAGAGAGAGCGGCGGAGCGTTTGAATTGTGAGCCTATAGGCAATCTCTCCGCCCATATTATAGGACATGACTCGAAGATGAAAAGTTTTTTTTTCTTTAAGTCAACTATAGTTTGATTCGGATTACAATCACATATAATAATCAAAATTCAGTTTTTGTTTTGATTTTAGAATTATATAATTCTTATGATATAATAATAGTAATAATAATAATAATAATAAATCAAATATAAAAATAATTCTTAAGTTTTAAGTAATTTTTAAATGTCTTAATTGAGAATAAGAAGCATTAATGATATGTAAAACTCTTAGAATAAGAACATCACATAATTTGAACCAAAATAATAAATAATTCGCAAACAAATAATTAGTTTCAACAAAAAAATTGGGAATCTATTAAAAATCAGTAACTTATGAATCAAACATAGGTCTGACCGCAAAACCAATGAATTATTAAGAAAAAGAAGTTGAGCTAAATTTCTCGAAAAATAAAATAATTGGAAAAATTCTCATTAATTCAAAATAAAAACAAAAATGTGTTGATATCTGAAATGGAATACTAATTGTTATCAATTAAGAGACAAATACTATCAATGAATGCAAGGAATGAATAGAAAACAGAGAATCTGTTTGAGAAGTGAGAGCTGTCTAACTGTTATAGAGAAGACATCTAAGTTTGGTTGTCTCAGTTTTGAGTTGTGCGATCTCACAGCGAAGTTTGAGATTCTCCTGTTCCAAGAAGGCAGCCCTTATAGCAATCTCATCCTCCTTAGCCCTGCGCGCATCCCTCGACCTCTTGGCTGCCTCGTTGTTCTTTCTTCTTCGCTCCCAATAGGCTTCATCTTTGAGATCGTCAGGCAGTGGTCGGCCTCTCTTCCGCATACTTTGTCCATCAGAATGCCGACCACTATTAGGACCAAAGGAGTTCATTGAACCGACATCTGCCTCACCAGAAGATGAGTTTCCACTAGAATTTCCATTAGAGTAGTCTAAAGTTTCGTCTGAATTGATTTGAGAGGCACTCGATATCGGTGTCATCGAAGTCATCGATCCATTCATTTTTGGAGTCAATGAATGACTCGTTGGAGGACTCAGTGAACGATTAGAATAAATATTTTGCTGATTATTCCCATTATTACTGATATTACTATTATTATTGCCGTTAGAATTGGAATTTGAGTTAACGATATCGGGTGTCGGAGAACTATTCTTTGACACGGGTTGCGAACCAGGAGGACCATTACGCCTTGGTTCCTGTGTATTCTTACGCGACACTAGCATTTGTTCTCTAAACTGTATGTATGCCTGATCTGAAGCCGTGGCCAACAATGACTGAGTTGCGATCGCATCGGCTGTTAATGGCATCTGAAGTCCATAATAGCTCATAGGAATGGAAAGAGGGTCACGTGGATAGGCTTTAAAAGGTCGCGAATATTTAAGGGCTCGCTTTGCACTATCATTAGCTGCGAACACACCTGCCGGTGCAGTGGTCAGAAGACCACCTGAAGTACCGAAACGGTCGACACCACTTGCATTGGGTGAATGAGCGAAATGCATTTCCACCTGATTTAGTGGACCCAAACCTATAGGCGATGCACTTCCGGCAGGACTCACCGATGAATTATGTCTTTCATTGAGGGCTTGTATTACCGATGCATTGGGCGGTGAAGATGCGGACAGAGCCGGGGATTGACTGTTCAGACCTTTGAAACGAATACCCGGAGAATCATTTTGTACTGACATAGGGTTGACGTTAGTATTGCCAGCGGTTGCGGCCATCAATTTCCCCGTTGAGGTCGGAATCAAGTTTCCTGTTAATAATTGGCACAGGACTTGATTTGTGTGATGACTGTTAGGGTTGTGCTCTGGAGGTGATGGCGACGGAGTTGTAAAACAGTTGGCCGGTGGATGTGGTGAATGACGGACATCAGGACTCGGTGTTGAGTGTCTGTCCCTTCCATTTGATTCCCTTTTAATAATCGAAGTGAGTGCTGTGGCAGAGATACTACTCTTTGAAAAGTCGAGGGGCTGTTCATCAGATTCTTCAGAATTTGGTGAATATTGAGTTACTCGCGAATTGGTTATCATTTTCTTGAAGTTATTTTTCGATGACTTAATTTGAAAATATTTGTTAACACTTTTTATATAAAACACGTTTTACTTGACTTTTATTAAACGAATGACTTAATGCTATTCATTAAAAAAAAACTTTTTTATGAAACTTTTGGCTTCTGATGTAATAATTTATGGATATATTGAATGTATGGATCAGTTTAGTTATTATTACTCAAAAACTTAATGAAACACTGAATAATTGAGTAAACGATCGAAAAGATGATAAAAACGTGAAAAGTTGATGGATGTTATTAGTTGTGAACTATTTTGTAATAAATAATTTCAGTTCTGGTGTTCAATATTCAACTGATTTGTAGGCTTTGTTGCCCAAGTGGTCAATACATGAGTCCAGAACTACTGGTGTATAAATGATAAGCTTTAGTCCTCTCTTTCTCTTCTAAAGTCCAGTTATTACTTGTTTTGCGAGTTTTGTGACGAACCCTTTGGTTCCCAAATGTTATTTCCCTGTTATATGCAAAACACGTAATGCGTATGAGAGTGGAGACCAATAGCCAATCACAGACCAGTGGTTGCTCTGCTATTTCAGCCTCAAATAGCCATCACTTGCAAGCCGTGCGTATAGGCATTGGACAACCACTTTAGCTGTCGAGGGAACAGACAATTAAGAATAAATTTTAGGGCCAACACTAAAAATAGAGGAGAGAAAGGAGATGGCGATTGTCTACATTTATTACATCTCTTAAACCCCTTTCCCTTTCAATACAATAAACTTTCAATATTATGGCACCGGTATATCCCAACTGTTCTTATATGCAAGTAATTACAGCAAAACTACTCATAGTTTGAAAAAACTCTGAGAAATTGGTCTCTCATTTGAAAAAATGTATTCAAATGAGTGTTCGTTAAAAATGATTTCAACTTCACTAATAGATATGAAAGGGGTGTCCACTATAGCGGGTATAGATTGTAGTAATACTTATTTGGAGCTTTTGTTGAGTCTATTTGAATTAGAAATAGTGTGCTATAAACTGACACCGAGTATACCGTAAGTATTGAATCAACACAAGAATTCTTGTGTGCGATTCAGGCACTGATAGTCGACGGCTATATGAGTGCCGGCGACCAGAGCTTTGGGAACGGCAGCTGTTGCCCTTCAATTGGCACGGGTTATGACTGATTTCTATGACGAATGTCCACAATATATATAATAATATATGATTTGTTGATTATAACGAAACCGATTCTATTTTTAGAAACAGTTAAATAAAAAATATTTCAAACTTTGGTTTTCACTTCTCATCAATTGTTATAATATTTGCATGAATTGAGTCTTCAAAAGACCAGAAATAAATTCATACAAAAAAAACCAAAGTTAGGGAAACAAAAACCAATGCTTTCATATTTTAGACAATTTATCATTGATTCCCAACAAAACTAATCAGTGGTCAGAGTTTTTCAATGAATTTCGCCTCATTTTGTTTCCAAAAGTTCGTTGACAAAAACACTTTTCTCCAAACCATTGAATACAACTCTCTTTTAATCAATCAATTATTTTATATCAAAGTTTGAATCGAAACTCATTTTATTTTTGAAATCGATTTGAATTTAAAAATAATATTATCTATATTTCAATCAAAATGTCTTAAAATGGAGATTATTTAAAATCAAGGAAAGTTATATATTTATGATAATACTATTATACAGAGTTAAGCAGCCCTTCCAGCCTAATCCTTTGCAAAGATAGCCCTGGTTTTCTTTGACTAAATTGCGAAACTTCTTGCAACTTTTAAGATTTTGAAAAGAATGCATATTTTTGGCACCACTTCTATTGCAAAGGAAGTGAATTTGAAAAAAATTATATTTGAAAGGGAGGGCAGTGTTGTGCTGTGCAACTGTTGCAAGTGTTCAAACGGTTGGTTCAACTCTTTGGGTCTGAAGTTATTATTCATATTTGTATTGAATGTGTATTTTCTCATAAATGCATAATATATTGCGAAGTATTTTGTTGTTTACTTCAACCCGAGCTAACACTACAGCAATCACTTCTATTTTTGGAAAAGTCCTTCACAACAATATCACAGGACTGGTCATTGCAATTAGAGGAGAGAGAGAGAACTGGAAGTGCTATATAACCCCTTTTAGCCTTTACCCCTTATGGCCTAACATATTTTTAGGTAAACATTTTGCATTTCGTTCGCATAAGACTTAGCTGTGCTGTTGCTGTGCCTTAGCTCTGCAGTCAGACTGGCGGTCAGCACAACTCTCTATCCAGAGCTGAAAGGCTGATATGTTGTGCCTTCACTTGAATGTTAAAGTTATCTCATGCTTGAGGCATAAGAGTATTCAATGCATATGCATTGGGCGTAACTTCCTTACAGTGCCTTACAGTGCACTTACAGGACTCACACTCACTAACTATTGGCACAACTATTTTTGCATATTCTCTGCTTTCTATCTTTAGTTCAACATTGACCAGTGCTCTAAGCTCTGGTTTATATTGAACTGCTGGTCAGTTACCCCTTAAGACGAGGATATGAAAAAGGTCATCAAAGAGGTTATGTCTTTTGAGGCCTCTTTTTTGTGCTTATCCTTCGAGCGAACCACAGAAAAAGGGTTTCGTTGTTTGGGTTAACTCAAAAAAGGAAGTCCTCAACAAAAAAATCTTTTTCTGAAATATTGACAATTTATGGCATATGATAGCAGTCAGAAAAAATGACATGAGTTTTGTATTCCGCCCCAACTTTTTGTACAAACGAAACATATCTGAAGAAAACCTTATTTTTCTTATCAATTATTTATTTCCTATTTTCAAACACCAAATACTTATTCAATATATTAACACAATTTATGCAATGTTTTGGTTATTCATTGAAAGCAATAAATATTCAAAACATATATAACATTAGTTGATATGAAGAGTATTCGGTTTGACTCAACACAAAACAATTTTTTGAAATGCATTGTGCTAGCTCATAATTTAGTTCAAACAGAATTGTTATTACGGGATATTATGTTTTGTGCGTTATGTGAAAGTTATAGAGACTCTGCTCTGCATGTAATGTATATAATTAATTACAGGTGACAATAGTGCCAATTGGCCTGTCGTGACCTACCGGTGTGAATGTGTTGCCCGGAGACAAAAAGGTTATATTTTTCCTCTACATCTATTGTATATTCAATCAATAAATTCAACCTATTCTCTCTCTCTCTCTCTCTCTCTCTCTCTCTCTC
>JAQFZI010000325.1:0-18191 GCA_034695605.1 Eupelops occultus | reverse complement strand
TTCTGTCTTTATTTAATAGTTATACATATATTTTCAAGCATTGGGGGTTTGGGGGCCGGACGGTAGCTCAAATGGTAGAGCATAGGCATATAGCCTGTGCGAAGCACAGGCTTCAGGTTCGAATCAGGGGGCCGACAGAAAAAGGAAACCACGGAAGCTAAATGCACGCATAAAGCGCACAGACAACTCGTGTATAAAAGGTAGCTTAAGCCCGGAGCGAAGCGGAGGGCCATTAATTTTGCATAGAATTAGTTTTAAATTATTACTATTATTGAAATAAGTATTGAGTGGTTCCCATTCTTCGGGGGTGTCTTTTAGCATTCCTTCTCTTTTAAGAAGGGTTTGATTGTAAAGAAGTCATAACTTCTTTATTATTGCAAAGTTTGACGAATTGTTATATAATATAACAAAACATTCAATCAGTTAATTTATTAAAAGATATGATGGGAGCAACAGATAATTTATAAGCAAGATAAATTAATAAAAGCAAAATATAAGTTATAAATAGAATATTTATTAATTAAAAATATTGAAAAATTGTCGGCGTTTTCGCTAAAAAGTCTAAACAGTTATAAATAAATGAATACATATTTTTGTAATAATCTTTGTAACAATAAATCACTGAATAAATACTTTATATAAAATTTGATTTAAGTGTATATTCAGTCAAAAGTGATAACAAAACACTCGTTTCACTAAAATTAGAATAAAATAAAATATAATTAAATTAAATTCAAATACATTAAGGAAACACATCAAACATGAGTGACATATCGCCTCTATGTCCACCCGTAGCGTTACTCGGCGTAGAGTTTGTGCTCGAGAATGAGTCCTGTCTTTTTATTGAACGAAGGCTTGAAGTCTGTGAACTATTACTAGTGCTGTCACTCATAGGACAGACATAATCTTCGTAATCGATCTCTGATTTACGTTTCTTAATGAGAGTGAACTGACCTCTTCTATGGACCTATTGTTAAATACATTTAATAGCTTTTAAAACCAATGGCTAAGGAAAGTCTGAACCTTGACTTTGGCGCCGGGAATCATCGGCACATAATTGGGAAGACATTCAAAGTCTCTCTTCGCGCGACACAAATCGTTTCCAATCAATTGTTTAAATTTAATAGAGATGTGTCGCCGTAAAAGTGTCTTCACCGCTGGGATGGACAGCAATGTTGCAAATAGGTCTGAATTAAATGCTGGTTCATATATGATGAGCGCTCCATGAACTCCTGAACCGCGCAGATTGGGTGCGTATTCCGATAGGTCTATAGAACGCAACCATTCCATCACTCGATGTGATGTCCACAGAGCTATTTCTGCGGGAATCCATTCATTAATGTTGGTCTCATCGGGCGCTGCCCTTCTTTTAAGACACTGAGGATTGAACTGAAAAATACAAAAATTATTCTCTATCAAAAAATGAGTAAAATGTAGTTTAAGGGCTGACCTTTTGTTCTCTGAGAACTTTAATGCCGGCTCTGATACTCGAGTGATGCAATTGACTCGTTATCTTAAGAGAAAACAGGTCTTCAACAGTCAAATAGTGAAGAACTCTTCCGTCGATTCTTGCGTCAAGAAATGCGTCTTTATATTGGGGAAGACCGATGTCGTCGAGCCATCTGGCCACCCATAAGTAGTCCAATTGATCGGCACATTTGGTCAATTCGTCATTTTCCTGATTCATAGCACTTACTGCTAACCGAAGCTTTTTTCGGTGCAAAGCATTTCTTATACCCAACTCTTTCTCGACTTCCTGAGCGGTGGCCCGCATTAGGTGTTCACCATTTTTGCACCACCGCTTGCAGTCATTTGCATACATTCCGAGTCCAATAATGGAAAACCAATCGGCGACAAGATTTGTGTCCCATCGAGAAAACGGCAAATTTATACTAAAAATGACAAAAATTGCAATTAATTGACAAAAAATGTAACCAAAAAATATCAATTACTTAATGCTTTTCTTAACACTCGGCGAATATCCGAGTCTTGGACCAGAAGTCGATCGAAGTCCTCCTCTATTGAAACCACTATCGGATAGACCTGAAGAAGTGGATGGACTTCTTTTTGGTCTAAGAAAAAAAGAGGTCATAATTACTGTGATTCGGATGAGTTTAATACTTTGATTACCGGCTGAATATTCTTTTGAGTCCTTTTGGTTTGGATTCAATTTTATTTGATTGCATAGTATATGAATGGACAGAATTAGGTATCTCTGAAGTAGAAGAACGCGCAGATGATATGATCTGATCCTCTTTTGCTAATATTGCAAATAAAATGTTAGAAACGAATAAAACAATTCATTTAAAACAATAGTTGAGTTCAAACTCCAAAATACATATAACACTAATCTCTAAGGAAGACAAGACATAAGAGACAGAATTCATACCCAATTCGTGCAAAACGCGAGCGAAGAGAAAGTTTAGACAATAAATAAGTGTCAGTAAATGTCAGCTATTTTTAGTCAAAAGCTCTTAACACAAGTCTTTTGTTTGTTTTCGAAGTTAAGAAGAATTAAGTCAATCATTAGTGACAATAAGTGTTAGAAAAAACACGAAAGAAGAAAAGATTGTCCCTTCACCTAACTCTGGAGCACTTGAGGCCCTTTTGCCTCTTTTAAGCCAAAAAAAGGTTTTACCAAATGAGACGACACCAGAATGTTTACTATTGGGAGACGTCTCCATCGGCCGTAAATTGTCGTTAGACCTGTTCTGAAAGCTGGACATCGAAGTGTTTCCCGTCTGACCGCTATCATAAGAGCTGTTCATTTCGTACTGTTGGAGCTGTTGTTGGATTTGATGCAATACTTGTGCCCCTTTCAAGTGGGGAAGAGTCGAATAATTTGAAAATGGTTTCAAATTTGGTTTCACGTTCTCCGTTGAGGCCGAGCGAGCCATTGATGAAACGGGAGACGCACTCCGACCCTGAGGTGGATTTACACGATATATGGATGAAGGAGAGGGTGATTGACGACCACTAACAGTGCTAGCACGCCTTGAAGCTGGCTCCGAATGAGAGGGAGTATTCGAAAGAGGTCTTTGATTGAGTGGTAGCGGAGGTTTGTCTATGACTCGCGATTCGGCAGAAGAATTGGTTCTCTTTATAAGAAATTATTTATAAAAAGTGAAGATTAAGTGTAAAATACTTACAGTTCGGGTGAAATCATTGCCGAAATGCTTTCCTCTGAGAAGCGAAAGTTCGTGATCTGTAAGTAAATATCCTGTGGTTCGGGCCATTTTGGCCAAAGTCAGCCGAAGAGCAGATATTTCAGTCTCTTTCTCCAAAAGAATACTTCTAACAACAGACAACTCATTCTCAAGTTTTCTGGCCTTATCTTCAGTGGTAATCCTCTGGTGTTCGCTTTGGGTTAAGTCAAGTCTCAATTTAGACATTTCATACAAAAGGTCTAAATTTGTATTTTCGAGTAAAGACTTAGTAATCATTGACTGTTGGAACCGATCGTCAGCAGCCAATAGCTGACACTTAACACTGTCTAACATATCCTCCAATGACGCGATTTTATCTGCCTCTGAGTCAATCTGTTCCGTCATTATTCCCATCTATGGACTAAAAGTTACTATCAGTTAATAAAAGTAATAATAATAATAAAGAACAGAAAACGTGTCAATCAAAATGTAAATTTACATCAATTGAAGGCTAAATTGCATTTTATTGGCTATAAGTCGGTCTATAAATGGCTTTAATAACACGATTAGACGTTTAGCCAATCAATTAATTTCAATTTTAATTGATTTTATTCATTATTTATTATAATAAAGTATTTGACATCAATTAAACAGAAATTGAAGCTACAATTTTTAAAGTGCTTTCTAATGATTAAATGATCGAGGTGACACAAAAATAAAACTTTTTTGACCCTATTTTCTCTAATTATGTTAACATTTGGTATCAATTCCTTATTTTAATCAAAAGATAGTCTCAATTTATTGCATAATACTATCATTAATATCATTAATCATTCGCTTAAAGTCTTTAAAATATTTTTAATTTAGTTAATAGTCATTAAAATAACTTAAAATCTAATCTAATTATAAGACAGATATTAATTCAAATTTAAACTTTTTCTCAAAAAAAGTTAATCAGAAAAACAGTCAAATCTCTATTTTAATATCTATTGTGTATAAAGAATCACCTAGGAGTGATGACAATAGCCAATAGTCATGGACCATGGTCATTTTAGCCATAATTCTATGGAAAACCGGTCAAATAGACTATCAAAATAACAAAAGGGAGGGGTACCTAAGATAAGGCCTTAACCATTCTTTCCACTAAAGTACTAATAAATCACTTTTTCCAGACTTCCGGTTTGTTGTAGGGATGGGGGCTTTAAAGTAATTTATACGATTTAAAAGAATGGTCAGGGTAACCCTTACCTTATGCAGGCTTTGCCAGATTTGACTGTAATTTAATTAACTAATAGTATATTTATATTGATGTATACCTGAAGGTAATACCTGAAGAGTGAATATTTAATTGACTTATTATTGATTAAATTAAACTAAATTATATGTAAATGAGACAACAATCTGGTGAATAATCTTGTAAACAGAAAAAGCGTAAAACATTTTCAGATTTGATTGTTAGACACTAAAAGTGTGTCTACTTTTAGAAACAAATCAAAAGCTGCCGTCCGTTAAGTCTTATACATTACGCGTCAATACAATTATTATTTATAAATATGGTATACGATGGCTGACAATAGACTTTATTGTTATTATTAGTCTACTGTTTAAAGTGAAAGAGCTTTGGGGACATTAGCTTTTATCTTATCATAAAAGGTACCAAAAGCTCTTTTACAAAAAATAATGTTTATTTTCATAAAATTATTTTTAAAATCTGTTTATTTTTAATTTAATTAACTTTTAAATAGTATTTTAATAAATAAACTTTCCTGGAGCTCATACAGGATGTGACTCACTTTTGGAGAGATATGATTTTGCGACGGTTAAGGACTGTTAACCTATGGATAGCCTCAATGTGTTTACCGAATCATTGGTGAAATACATTTTTTATTTTATTTGTTGTCTCATAAAAAATTTAATATCCTTTCAACAAATAAATTCAATGCAATGACCCATTAGTGCCATTAAATGGCTCATCACCATTAACTCGAGTTATTAAATTATCAAGATGTCTCTCAATAAAAGTTAACTTGATACACTTGATACATTTTAAAAACTGAAAAAATAAATCTTTAAATATGAGGAAAGTTTTTGATATTTTATTAAAGACTTATTCTTAACATTAATTTAAATGAAAATCACTTTTAAATGAATAAAATCTAATTTATAGTCAATTATTGCCAATAGTTTTGTTTTGAGTCCTGATATAAGTGGTGCTGATGTCGGTTAGCATTACGTGTCTTACGCTCCAACTCTTCGATATGGTTGCCATCGAAGTTAAGAATGTCTGAACTGGGTAATCCTCTGCCGACCAGACCTGAGCTCCACTTCAGATACTCTCTTAAATATCTGCCATAAAAGATGTCATCACTTTTGGCGGAATCGAGTCTTTCATTCGAAACTTTATAACTTTTGTTGACATTCATTACTCCGGAAAAAGAATTCATTTTAACGCATCCGATATCCTCTTCTTTGGGAATGCCGTCAGGAAATGAGACCGGCTTTAACTTAATTAAGTGTTTAATTTGCCACAAGAGGCCATTGAAATGTGGAGTATTCGGCAAAACTATCCGAAAATTGTTAGACCTCTGATGTAAACCCAAATGAGACAAAACAAACTTCTCGTTCCTAAACAGTGGTATAAAAAAGGATTACAACTTATTTCTAGTGTTTGTCTTAATTAAAGTAATCAGTGGTCACTAATTGAATCCGAAGTTGACTTCAATTTGTGACCACTTATTGGGAAGTAATAAATATTGGACTGAGTGACTGACCAGGGAATTCGAGCCATTGTTTTATATCTCCAAACCAAATGAAATGGTGAGACCTCTTTGATCTCCATTTGTCTCAATTGATTGATTTCATTGAACTCGTCTTCGATGGCGGAGTTGTTTATACCGAAAGGATATTTATAAGCTTTTGTGTGACCCCTCTTGTAATCATAGGGTCCCTTATATATGGTCTCATAGATTAGACTTCGCTTTTGAATGTTATATAACGAAATTAAACTCTTTTTTAATGAATTTATTTGATTTGAATTAATATTAATAAACATTTTGTTTACTTTAATTTTGTTGATGTTTTGGAAACTTTATGTTCAAAATTAACGTCAATTAAATTTGAAAAGAATGCTATACACAAATTACGTACTAAACTTATCATGCTCAAGTAGAATAATTCTTGAATTCAAGTAAATTATTATATTTTTGATGACTTTCAAAAAAATATTGAATTTAGAAAATTTGGTTATTAATTAAAATGTTAATAACAGATAATCATTTTTATAAACATAATGCATATAAAATATCCTTGTTCATTCAATTAAGTCCTAAGGAATACCCTGAAGAATAAATGATTACTGAATCTATTTTTGAAATAATACTTTAACTTGTTTATATCAAACCAGAGGTAATATTATCACAATTATATTATAACCTTTAAAATAAATCTCAAAACTGTTGTTCAGCTCAAAAGGTGTGAAACGAATGAATGAGTTGGCGATAAAACACATAATTGTAGATTAGTTCAGATTTTGAGCCTCAGAATAAGTAACTTTTTACTTAATATACCCCTTCTAATTATATGTATTCTATTGTGTTAATACATCCCATACACAGATATAACAAAGACATTAGATTTGTTGATTGCGATAACAAAGTAGGGTGCAAATAGAATCTGTTTTAAACCAAATATATCCAAGGTATTTAGTAGTATAGTTCAAAATATAGCGAAATGGCCTCAACTCTTGTTGAACGTGTATATGATAGACCAATTACAATGAAACCCTTGTGGTTATTACTGTACTTAAAAACCTAATCAGAAGAGATACACATACTTGAGTTGTGAGCAAATTCTAAAATTCAAGTTCTTATAAAAGGGTAAACTTTAGAGTATTTCAATTCAGTTTGAGTTAATTAATAAATTATTCTGACAACAAAATGAAATTCTTAATCATAACTGCTTTGATTGCTGTGGCGAGCGCTGCCTCCACAACCAAACCCCATATCATCCCCGGTGGTAAAGTAAACATCGATGTCAACAGTGAAGGGGTTAAGGATGCGGCCAAATTCGCATATCAAATGATCAGTGCTAGTCTTAACACTGCACATGCCCTCAAAATGGCAAAAATAGTGAAGGCCCAGTCCCAGGTTGTCTCTGGAGTTAAGTATTACCTGACTTTTAATATCGAAGAAACCAATTGTGACAGAACTGTCACCGATTTGAGCGATTGTAAAGTTATTGTAAGTTTTGTTTACATTTTCTGATTATTTCAATTAACTCTTAATTTTGTATATCAAAGAAAACCAAAGTTTGTTCGGCTGAAGTCCTCTCCCGTCCTTGGGATACCCTCCACAAGAAACAGCTTTTGTCCTACACTTGTGTTTAATTCTCAATTAAATGAAATTCTATTCAAATATTAATTTTTATTTTTATTAAAGCAATAAATAATTATTAAATTAATTTTGTTGCAATTCATTCTGAATATAAAATTTGATTAAAAGAGCAGTAAATGACATTATTATTCATATTATATTAGACTCGCTTTAATTTGAAATTGTTAAGGATAATTGTTATTAGGATTGTTATTATGCTCAATTACAACTATTAATAGATTATCAGATCTCAAAACAAAAATAAATGAATCTAAACAGTAATTAAATGATAATTTATATATTCAATGGTAACTATAATGAAAATGGAAAACCACAGCTCTTATGTTCTATCGCTTAAGTGGTGGTTAATTCTGTTCATAATTGGTTGTAATCAATATAATTGATTCTATTCCTCGCTGTCTCTTATATCTTTGAATTTAAGGAGAGAAACCTGAGTTAAATGTATTTACTGATCTTTATTATTATTATTATTTGAAGTACATTTCTCATTTAATTAAGAGCTTTAGACTTGCACATATTCATCCCTCAATTCTAATTATTCTATATTTTTGGCATTTATTCATTAATCATTTGATGGCATATCTTATTGACAGATCAAAAAAACTATAATCTAGTTCAAATAAAAATCAAGTCCTTGGTTTTTTAAAAGATTGCATATTTTTTGTTTAAGAGGACCATAAAGAGTCTAGATAAAATAAAACAATTGATTTATCTTTAAAGGATATAAGAAATGATGTATTTCTTTATTTGAAAATAAACAAAGTATTAAATGTAAAGGCATTTAAAAACAGATTCAAATAAAAAAGAGTCTCCCAGAAACAGGATAACTTCAATTATGAAAGTTTTTCCATTAATTTTTCCATGTTTCAAATGCGTATGAAATATTATCTATTATAAATTGAAACACGCATTGGTAATAAGGTTGAGCTTATCTAATATAAGTATTTCATGAGTTATAGTTTTCACAATAATTTTATCGCAATTTAATCCTCGTTTGAGACCAAAATTCATGAGAGAATCAGCAAATGTCTGACAAATAATTTCTGTATAAATAAACAAAAATTTTTTAAAATTAATTATCGAATTCAAAGTAGATTTTCATCAAAAATGAAGAGCTTTTGTTTTTGTTTCGCTCTTTTGTTGGTATTCTTGGCCAAAGCCAACGGCACCGGTGAAATCAAAGACATAGAAGCCAATTCAGCTGAGCTCAAGCCTATTGTGGAATTCGCTGAATCAATGCTGGACAGGGCCTCAAACTCTTTATACGTACATAAAGTCGGAAACGTATTGAAAGCCCAAAAACAAATTGTCACCGGAGTTAAATACTATCTGAGCTTTGAGTTCAAAGAAACCACTTGTTTGAAGAATAAGCCAAACAATGGAGTGTGCGATACATTTACGGTTCGTTAAATATAATAATTGACTTTCAAATAATATTTTCAATAGAATTCATTACAAAATCAAATACTTTAAACATTGAATTTATATTCTTACCAAATATTAATCATTAATTAATTTTTATTACTTTAATTTATTCTAGAAAACTGAAGTGTGTACCGCACAAGTGTGGTCTCGTCCCTGGATTAAAGAACACAAATTGCAATTGGTCCAATTCTCTTGCAAAAAAGAATAATTCCAATATTTATATGATATTTGAATAAAATTCAACTTTTATTTAATTGGTTTAATATTTCTTTAATTAATAAATGAATGAATAATAATTATTAAATGAAAAGTGAAATGTTTTTTACAAATGGTTTCAATTAAAGTAATCTATTAATCAAAATGAGCTGGCTTACTTTAATTTCGCTAATAGTGCTAAATTTAAGCTTGAACTATTGTCATAGATTCAGTAAACTTCCTGGTGGAATTTTCGAAATAGACCCAGTAGAACTTCCCGAAGACGTTATACATTTTACGGAACATGAAATCAATAAAATGGGTTTTAGTCCATACTATTTAAGAGTGGGCAAAATATTGGTGGCTGGATCTCAAGTGGTTGCTGGTACTAATTTCTATCTCTCCTTTGAATTGATTCGGACCACTTGTTTAAAAGATCACAGGACTAATTGTTTGGACTCAAAAGTGAGTTTCCATTGGCTTTTTAATAATCACTTAAAATCTAATTGAACATGATCAACAGATTCGTCGCATATGTTCTGCCAAGGTGTTTCGACCATTACCTGTTTATGGAGATGAGTTAGAATTTTATGATGATGCGTTTGATTGTTTAGATTCAAAGCGTTCTGACCTTGGTAATTATTTCAGAGCTGTTTAGCCCAATAAAAAATTTGGAAATTTTAAAATATTTATATTTAAAAAATTACCGAATTTTGTATTGAATTATAAAATAAATTACAAAATCTTTTGCAACATTTGGAGACGAGATTTCAAATTATAAAACAGAGTGAAGGCTAGTAAAAAACGATTGAGTGGAGGAACAGACAAGGAATGGGTCTTCAATTTATTTGGGCAGACATTTGATTGACTAATGAATTTCCTGTTAAACATATAAAACAGTGAAAACTCATCCCTTGTTTTTTGGTTGAAGTTTGTTATTATGTAATCGGAAAGTGATTTGCATAACAAGAATGTCGGAATTAGAGCTAAATGTTTTCACTCCGAGTTAGTTTTGATTTAAGTAAGGTCCTTTTTTGAAACACTAATTTCAACAAAACTCTTTTATCTAATAAACTTTATTTGATTATAATTTTATTTAAATACCTTAACCGCTAAACTCTTTCACATTTTGCAAATCAGTAAATGATTTATAAACAAATCGACTGATATAAGGCTCTGAATAAGCTTTTAAAAGGACCGGAACCCAAGCCCTTCATCAGAGATGAGGCCCTATTTGGAGCGATTCATGAAATCTATCGCTTCATTGACAGCGCGAGACTCGCAGTGAAAGGGACGGCAAACAAATCTCTTGTGCTGTTCTATAGTCAAACCAAAGTTTAAATTTCACTAAATTTAGTGAAAATTAGAGAATCATATTATGGCCACACATTCAAGCGATCATACATTAGTGTTCTACTGACTGTTAATGTTATGTTTAGCCCCTTCTGAGCTCATTGTTGGTTGAGATCCAGGTGTGAAACAGCAACAACTGATGGGAAATGATTTGAGTCTCTGTTCACTGACTAACAATTGACAATGAATTCGATTAATTCAGTTAATATGAACTGAGATGGGGATAGGGATGCGGACCAGAGAAGTGTTAATTAACATAATAACAAATCACTAAATTTTCTAATATGGGCTCTAAATAGTCGAACAAAACTACATTTTGAACGCTTTATGATTTCACATCCATTTCATTGATTTTTATGTTTTTAGTCATACAATCATTGGATTAAGTTTTCGGTTATTTAACAAAAATATTATTAAACTTTGAATTATATTTTATTATGAGTTTAGTAAATATTTTACATTTGTAGAATACACCTTGCCAATTTAAACATTTGAACAATATAGATTTCTTCAACAAGTTTTTAAAGAATTATTTATTGGTATTCTTAGAATTTAACCGAATATTTTATGATCTGTATGTGGTATATGTGATCATCATTTTATTATTTTGATTCTGTGATTGTTCATCAATTTCCAGGTGAAGCCATTCTCACAGCAATCATATGTTTTATACAAATAAAAAATTATAGGTTTGCCTTCAGTTCGCATCCGATGCACACAAATCGCGACTTTAATCACAAACATGTTTAACACAAATTTATTTAATAATACATTTAAAATATTCTTCAATTTAGAAAAATTGCATGGATTAGTTGCCATATCTATATCTTCCATTTATAGGTCACTTTTTCTCTACCAATAAAATTCTCGTTTTCAGTAATTTGTTTGAAATGATCAAGCACAAACAAATGATAAGAAATATACCCTTATAATATAATCTTGTAAAACTTGTGAGTTTTATATTTTACGAAGACTCTTTTTAGTGTAGCTTAAATTTTAATAGATTAAATTGATTTTGGGCCTAAAATTTGCTTTTTATGAGCCGAAAGTTAAAAGAATTGAGTTTTAATTCGTTTATATGAAAAAACTTTTGGGATTTTATATATAAGTATAGATTCTATGGAATAAATATATGTGTAGTATATTATATATCAAATCAATGCAATGGTAATGGTTTGCACGCAATGGCAGCGAACGGACAAAATCGCATCAATTTTGATCTCAATATAATATTCAGGTGCTTTAAATCTCACAAATCTGATAGTTTATTAACTGAAGAGGGGAGGCACAGGTCAATCAAATACTATCAAATGCTTGCTCTCTGTTCGATCACAACTCATCCCTAACTGACATTTTTCTAATTTCATTCTCTGTATTGTCTCTCATGGAAAAAACGCAGGAAAATCCATTGCTACCATCCCTATACCGTCCCCTAATCATTGTTCTTTATATTTATAAAATTTTTATAGTCATTCATAGATTCTAATAGAAAATAATGAACTTCTGGTCTATAAATAAAATTAATGTTTTATTTCTATTTTCGTTTTCAAAACTAGTATTTCATACAAATAGAAAGAAAAATGACCAAAGCTTTGATTGAATTTTGAGCTAGCTAAATTGTATATAAGATCAATTAAAAAACATTTTACTAAAAAGCAATTTCAACCATGGCTATTTTGCAAATCTCTTTTAAGTAACCATTGGAAGGTCTAAGCCTCTAGTTCAAATAGTTGTAAACTTACCCTGGTTATCTCATGGAAACTGATCTTGGGTTTGCGTTTCAACAAAATTAAAAATAAAATGAATTCAAAGTATTGCATGTCTTTAATCCAATCTTATATTCTGTTATATAAATGACAGAACCAAATGATAGGTTATTCCCCGCAAATAGCTTTCCCTTTCATTGAATAAAATAAACCACAAAAATATGTTTTCGAATAAAATATACTTAAAAATAATGATTGCTTTTAATGTTACTATAATATGATTTTCATGAATCCCTAAACCATTTCAATAAAAAATTATATTCTTGGAAATTATGATAAATTCTTTAAATATATTTTTGGTAAACATTTTTGGCATTTATTTGTATATTGAATGTGTAATAATCGGCAAAACTTATTGGAAATACTTTTACTCAAAATCCAATTAAAGCTTTTGAAAACATATTTCAAAAGTGATTATAATTATTGCGTTTTACACACAATTAAAAAATTAAGTCTTTTATCTCACGAAAGAACTAATACCTAAACATTAATCGGAACATACAATAGGCCAGCACTGGATCGTCAATATCTTCATCTCTCTATATAACAGTAGGTTCAGTTATGTTCAGTTGGAGAGCATAAACATAGAGTCAGCTGAGGACCACCTGCTCTAACCGTAATTATAACTGTTGTAATGCTTAACAAACGCTCCTCCCATTGATGGTTAGGTAGAGCTAATCGAATCACTCAGCAATAGGTAAGGCTCAAGAGATCGACTCTTTTGGTGGTAATGCGATCGCTTTTTATTGTCGATTCAGATCACAATCGCAATCAAAAACATGTTGAGTACCGAATTGAAAGCACGGACTGGCCTGAGTCCAGAGTCATCAACTCTTCAGGTATTCGAAAACAGTGGCAAATCAGATAAGAAAGTCAATAAAATAGCGACGACTTCGCGACCAAATGACTATACTATCGAAAAACTTTTAAACTCTCCATCGACTTCATCCTCAAGTTTTTCTCCGCCGACAAGTGCTGTGCCGTCAATGGTTTTGGGTCAATTGGGAAAATCGCAGCTTCCAATAGACATACTTGCTCAGACAATTTGGTTACAGCACCACCACTTACAGCATAAGTTCTCATCCAATACCGGCAATAATCTGTCACTTTTTGATTCAACAAATTCCAGTCTATTGTCAAACACTTCTCCAATTCGTAAGTATTTTTCAAACTTTTATAAGAAATTATTAATTTGTGTAAAATTATTGTTTGAGCATGTTAGTAAAAATACTTGTTCAGATATGGGTCAAACAGATCTTCATTTAGATTTATCAATTTTATGATAATCTAAAACATTTGTCATAAGACAGCATTTGATGCGATTTATTAAATATCTTTTGTGTAATTGAATTGTGGGCCAAACAACACGTGCGGAAGCTTTTTGTCAGCGTTCATAAGCGCGACTCCACTCGTGTGCCGGCATTTAATGCCTTTTCATAGTATTTATATTTAAATCCCTAAAGTTTTCATCTTTTGTTTGGATACTTATCAAAGATATTAATTTTTTTTTCAAAAACCAATTGAATCGACAAAAGATTATTCATTTTTAGATATAATATGTGTCTAAAAAGTCAGTAAACAAATGCATTATATTTATGGCCAATAAATAGTGATTTCATTGAAATAGTTTTCAGCAAAACATTTAAACGGAAAAGTTTACGCTTTTTGTTTCGCTCTATTGAACTCGAAGATGATAATAGTGATGATACCGTTGTTCACATGTATGCACCGTTCCTTTGACTTTCACTTCCGTTGAGGAACGTGTAGTCTTGAGTGACGAACGCCTCTCTATAGGTATGGGCTCTGCCTTCGGGCAAACGTGTATCGCACGCGCCTTTACTCTGCGCTCTAATATGTTTCCGGTCGTCTAATTTGCAAGATTTCACTCTAAAGTATTTCCGGCTCTGATTTAGTTGCAAGACTATAATCAGCATCTGTTGAACCCTCAGTTAATTAATATCTCTTCGATTTATTGTTTTGTTTGCCATTTATTTTGATTCATTCAAAGTTAATAATGTTTTAAAGACTGTAATTATAAAATTTTGAATTGATTTTTGTCTTAAAGTATCGCAAAGTCCGTCACAATTACGGAGATATCTTTTGCCACAACAGCGCCCAAATCGGGGTCCTCGTCGTCAGCGCACAACATTCACCCATGAACAAACTCTTCGGCTTGAGATGGAATATCATGTGAGTGAGTATATCACGAGAGGAAAGCGCTTCCAATTGGCAGAACTCTTGGATCTGAGCGAAAATCAGATTAAAATCTGGTTTCAGAACAGAAGAGCAAAAGACAAACGAATAGAAAAAGCGATTGTTGAACAACAATATAGGTATAGACTTTCACTCTTTTTCTTATCCATTGTCCCCTTTTTTGCCACAACTTCTGAATTTGTATTCAATTTTGAATAGGTATTTGTCGAGCCCTCCCTTCCATCAGCACCTGAATATGTCCAACTGTTCCACTTGTAATTATACGAAACAACAGTTCAATAATGAATCTCAAAATTGAAGATATTGTAGTATTTAATCAAAATAATTATTTAGATTTTAGAGCAAGTACAATTTAGAAATACCTCAAGAAGTGCTTTGCAATACTCAAGTCTTAATGTATTCATAATTTACCCAAAGATTAAAATAATGATAATTTGCTGATATTTTATTTATTACTTAATTTTTAAACTTAAATAAGCTAGCTAATATCACAAGGAACAATAAAATGATCTAGATAAAAAGTTTGCCAATAAAAAGCTAAGTGAGGGCTGAACTTAAATTGTCTTTAAAAGTGTCAAAATTAGGGATTAATTTTGCATTTTTCAAACTTAAGATTAAATATTAAATATTTTGACACTTAATGTCATAATTGAGAGCAATAACAGTATAATAACAATAGAGATAATGGATTGTAGGCGCAGGTGATGTCTAACCAGAGAACATGAAGAGTCAGATTCTGATTAAATAATAAGTACTTAATAATAATATACACGTAATAAATGATATAAAAATAAGTTTCTATACTATTGGGGACCAGAGGGTAGACTTACTTGTAATCTCTGAGCATTTGGCTCCTATTAGGGCTTAGGTGAGGGGCAGGTGTTATCTCTTTGATCTCATCTAACACTAGGAATGAAAAATAAAGTTTACATTCAATCATAATATCGGTTATGAACCCAAACCGCATGGAATGGACTTTGAAATCATAATTACATTTTGATTGAAAATTTTTCATTAGATTTGTAAAACCTAGTTTCATTTTCATCTAAGAATGTGCAAGAATAAATCGAAAATTCCCTTATGGTACTTATGATTTGCTATTATTCATAACCTATAAACTTAGTCAACTTAGTCTGACTCTTATGGCAGTCCTTTGGGTTGTGACTTGGGTTCTAATAAAAGTGAACAACCATTATATGAATATTATCGTTATATCATTATATTATAGACAAATCGCACGCAATATGTTTGCAAATAAACTGTTTATATCTTTAGTTTATTGTCGCTGTCATTGAATTTGACATTTTTTCATCGAAAACAAATGACATACCATTTAAATAAAATGATCTATAATTTGTTCAAATTAGGAATTCCAGGACAACAATGATTTCTTGATTAATTTTAAAAAAAGTTTGCTTGTTGAAATCTCATCCAAGTAAATCATTTAGTTGAAGTGTTTGGACTAAACCACCCAAAACTGATGTAGAATTTTAAACTTTTGATTATATTCTTTATAAGAATTTAACAAGTTCAGAATGTAATGTTTAATCTTCACAAAATATTTTGATATTCCTATTCAATCGTATTATCAATGTTTTCCTTAATTATAACTTTCTTAAATGAATTATCTTTAAATAATCAAGTTCTTTTTGTTGTAAAAACTCAAAGATTCCTTTGGTTTCAAAGTCTAATTTTTTTTATTAATTGTTTTTGTAGAAAAATGTTTAAACAATTCTATTGCTTTTGACTAAAGGTTTTCTACAAGAAAGTGGAAGTCCTTGAAAGGTGGAGAAAGAGTCTGCTCCTCGTCATTCCAGACCTGTTATATTTAGATCGGTGTTAATCATTGGGATTACTTCCCCCACAAATCAGTATTTTTTATTTATTTTTTGAGTGAATTAACTGAATGTCAGGGAATTTGTCTCAAAAACTGGTTTATTGTTTACATAAATTGTAAACAAAATGAAGTAAATTATCATAAATTCGATAAATACTGTTATCACAAGTTTTGTTGTATACAAAAAAGAGAAAGACTTCAGACCTCTTAATTCAAACGAAATTATCTTTGAGACAAAAATGGCGACCAAACGAGTAGTTGTGGACCTGTTCTACGATGTGGTGTCTCCCTATTCATGGATTCAATTCGAGTTACTATCGCGATATCGACCCGAATGGCATTCAATGTCTCTCAAGTTTAGACCCCTCTTATTGGGTGGTATCCTCAAAATGAGTGGTAATAGTGCGCCACTGGTTATCCCAAATAAGGCTAAATATATGCCAAAAGATATTGAAAGACTTAACGCATATTTCAAAGTACCGTTAGTTGTTCCTGATAACTTTATTGAAGTGGCCTTTCAAAAGACAACACTAAATGCTCAGAGATTTATAACAGCCATTGATTTCTTGACTAAAGGGGTTTCTACTGAAGAAATATCCCGACAATTATGGAAACGGGTGTTTGTCAGCCATCAAGACGTTACACTTCCCGATAGTTTTCGAGAGGCGGCCAAAAATGCTAATATCGACGAAGAAGTGGTCGAAAAAGCAATTAAAGCTATGGAACAAAAAGAGATAAAAGACCTCTTGAAGAAGACAACAGAAGAGGCCTTCTCTTATGGAGCTTTTGGGGCCCCGACCACTGTCTTGCATCTGCCAGAAGGCCCACAAATGGTCTTTGGATGCGATAGAATGGAGATAATCGGTTCACTTCTTGGAGAAAAATATGTGGGACCTCTCCTCAAATTCAATAAACTTTAATTTGTTTTCAATTAATTAGTTTTAAATTTCAGTTTTTATACAATTTTTATAGAATTAATTATCAATTTATAAAAATTATATATCTTTAAAGTATTAAAGTATTAAATTGTTTATTTAATTTTCAGTTGACATTTTAACCTTGATCACATTACTCTTTAATAGATAACTTCAATATAAACTTGAATTGAAGGTAAATGGAGTTTAATTTTAATTTTTTTTTCGTGACTTGAATTCAAATTATTTAAAATTTTTTCAAAATTTGAGTTTTTTCTTAAAAATCTTAATTAAATTATTGATATAAAAAAGATCCACAAAATACACAACAGTCCTCACATTTGGTTCTTTCTCTTAATTCTTTGTCTTTCGTTTCTGTTCTCACATTTTTTCGGACATTACTCTTGTCTTCGGATGAGATATCAATGCTGTCATATTGAGTACACGGCTGACGAACAATAGGTCTTCGATCAGTGTCTTTCATGACCTCTTCATAAGTGGGCGGTTTCTCACTAATAATATTCTGATTCTCACATTTATTGATAATTTCAGACATTTTTAAATTAATGGAAATAATCAATACTTATGTCAAAAATGTGACTAAAATAATATCAAACACTTTTTGAATCATTGATTCATTCAAATGGGAGTCGATTTATATTTACATACAATAATAAACAATTAAACTAATGTAAACTCTTCTTAGAAGACGATCAAGGTTACACAAATTATCTGTAGAAAAATTGTCTGGCCATTTCCGTTGTGTATTTAATATGTACATGTACAGTTTGACCTCAAAAATAGAAATTATAATTAAGAAGGGTTTTGAGAAGCCTTCGTTTTCTTTCAAAAGGCAACCCTTCTATCATTCAAAGAGTAGTCACCACTTACTCTAAAAGACCGTATAGTTGTCAAAAATTACGTAAGCATGCTTAAAAATACCTTGATTA
>JAQFZI010000324.1:0-18212 GCA_034695605.1 Eupelops occultus | reverse complement strand
TTTGGTTTTGACAATTAGTTGATTGCATTGATTAGTTGACAACATCGGTAGTGATACCAACGGTTAATAACTGTATTCTGAAAATTATTTATTAAAAGTTTGTAATAATTTGTATTAAAAATAACTGTTTTTTATTTAAAAGGTTTCACCGAATCTTTTGAAAAGCGATGGCACCTAATATTCAGTCTCCGGTGGAACCGGAAATTGCGGACATTACCGACAATACGAAACCGCGTCCGGAATATAAACTGGAAATCGTTTGGCGTAATGTAGTGATTATGTCTGTTCTCCATCTGACAGCCCTCTATGGACTCTACTTATTCTGTTTTAGCGGCAAATGGCAAACAAATGTTTTCGGTTAGTATTCTCTTAAAACCATTTAAATTGAAAAATACTAATAATTGTTGTATTTGTTTAGCGATATTCCTATATGTGATATCTGGTTTGGGAATTACGGCCGGAGCCCACAGACTCTGGTCCCATAGATCCTACAGAGCAAAGTGGCCACTTCGGGTGATTCTCTGCATTTTCAATACTCTTGCATTTCAAGTATGTTTTGCCAAAATAAAAATGAAATAAAACCGAATTAATTGTAAAACATTACAGAACTCCATATATGAGTGGAGTCGTGACCATAGAGTTCATCACAAATACTCTGAAACTGATGCGGACCCGCATAACGCCACCCGAGGCTTCTTCTTTGCTCATTGCGGTTGGCTTTTGTGCCGCAAACACCCGGATGTTATCGAAAAAGGAAAACTCATTAGTTGTGAAGATCTATTGCAAGACCCAATCGTTAGATTCCAGAGAAAGTAATTCTATTTTTGATTATTTTTTTGTCAAATATTTAACAAAAAATTATTCCTTTATTTAAGGTTTTATTTACCGATGGTTTTCATAATTTGCTTCGTTTTGCCCACAATTATTCCGAATCTCTTGTGGGGAGAGAGTTATTGGAACGCCTATTTCATATGCTCTCTGTTCCGCTACTGTTGGACCCTGAATATGACCTGGTTAGTCAACTCAGCCGCACATTTCTGGGGCCGCAAACCGTGAGTTAACTCTTGACTCTTGACTTTTGAAAAAATTTGTCTGAACATAATTTTTAAATAATAGTTACGATCAATCCATAAATCCTGTGGAAAACCCTTCAGTAATAATTGGAGCCATTGGTGAAGGTTTCCATAACTATCACCACACCTTTCCCTGGGATTACGCAACCTCTGAGTTTGGCCCGAAATACAATCTGACCACTTGTTTCATAGATTTGTGCGCATCTATTGGTTGGGTTTACGATAGAAAAACGGTTTCTCCGACTGTTATTCGTCAGCGAAAGCTGAGAACGGGTGACATCAAAGAGAAGGGCCCATATGGACCACACAACTGAGTTTTCCCTTCATTTACCACTTAATTAATTCCTAAATATTTATTAATGAAATCTTTCGGAATCTATTCGTCTTTAATATGTATTTAAATATTTATCTCAAGTTTTCCATTAAATTCATTATTTTTCAAAACTAGAGTTTTAACGACAAAATTGTTGTTAAAAGTGTTGAGATTTCTCTTTTTCTGTGAGGACAGAATCTGACCATTAATGATTAATCTTTTATTCTAATGTATTAATTTATTTTAAAATTGTTAATTGTTTTCAATAAAATTATTTTTGAATTTTGTTGGAATTGATGTGAGTTTTATAACTATTTTTTTCTAAGAGTTTAATTTTTTTTCTAAAATTAAGATAAAATTATTGCAAATCCTTTCAAATAAGTGATGAATTGCTTAATTTAATTGTAATAAGCATTTAATTTATTTAATTGCAAAAAATTCTGATAAAATTTAGATTTGTTTGAATAAATTGAAAGCATGTGATCTTTTATAACAATAATAGTTTTCAGCGAAACATCAGCTTTTGATGAATGAACAGAATTTTTGAGGAAAGAATCGTTACTTATAGTCACTGCCAAAGACTTAAAGTATTAAAACGATCTCAAAAGGATTAAATACTTTAATAGTTTTCGGCTCATTTCAAAACGGAACAAAAGAATTCCCTAAAATGACCACTAATTCCAAAAATACTTTTTTTTGAGTAAGGAATCAATTAATTAGAAATAGAGTTATTCGAAGAGTTTATGAGGAATAGAGTAATGAGTTTCCAAATGAAGTCAATCAATAAAATATGTGAACGAATTGACACAAATTTAATTAACAAAAAGCAGATGAGAGAAGTGTATCGAACGACTATTCTTTGTTTAACTATCAAAGGGGACCCCATAGACAATTGGACCACTCCTTGGGCTCAGTTCTGAGCCCTTTGGGATGAATTGTGCACAAAAGACGACTAATCCTTTGGATCTGTGTTTGAGAACAAGTAGCTGACAATCACAGCAAAAGTGTTTGCAATCACGACTACCCGAGTGTTGTGAGCGCTTCCACTGTTGTTCGGATCATTTGCTTTAAGTATTTGTAAGATTGAATGAATGACATCCAAACAGTTTTCCAAATAGAGTTGTTTTGACCAAACTTTTATTATTGGCAACACTTTTGTGTTAATAACATTGATATGAAAAGAATCATTTGTTTTATCATATTTTGGACATTTTTAGCAAAAACTAACGAATGGTAACTATTTATTATTTGGTTAGCTATTAAAAATTGAATATTTATATTTTTAATAATATTTGCTAGGTCTATTGGCAATTTACTCCTGGCTGGAAGTCAGGTAAGAAGGGTAATTTTTATTTTAATTCTTTAATAAACTTTATATGGTATTTTAGGCGACTCTAACACACGCCGACACCGTTGCCATTGGAGCTCAAAAAGGATTAAGTATGTAATCATTTTTTTAGAAAAAGAATAAATATTTATTCTTTTTCATAATAATTAAATAGATGAATGTTCAAGACAATTTTCTTTTGAACGATGGTCCTGTCCAGAAACAATATTTGCAGATGTTTTTCAGAATAATCTACCAGGTACAGTATATTACCAATTCTGATTACTTTACATTTTAATAATGATATAAATAATAGCGAATCGAGAGATAGCTTTCGTTCAGGCGATCATAAGCGCTGGTATTGTCTATACAGTGACCCGAAATTGTAGTTTAGGTCAATTAGAAGATTGCAAATGTATGCCCCGAAAGAATAAACGCGAAGAATCGGCAAAAACTGGATTTCTTTGGGGAGGTTGTAGTGATAATACAGAATTGGGTTCGAGAATAGCCGTCACTTATTTGGATGAAAGAGAAATGGGTCACGACTTCAAAGCTGTCGTTAGATTACATAATCATGAGGTCGGAAGACAAGTAAGTAATTGATTGAAACTTTTCAAAAACACTTATTAGTGAATCTCAAAAGTATTTACGTAATTATGTTTACAATTCATTTAAAATTAATTTTTCAGAGTATTTTGCAAAACATTATTTTTAACCGAAATATTGAAAATTTGTGCCAAACTTAAGAATTAAATCAATTTATTTGACAGGCAGTCAAAGAAACTATGATTAAGACATGTAAATGTCATGGAGTGAGTGGTTCTTGTAGTCTACAGACCTGTTGGATGAGAATAAATGAGTTTCAAGAGGTGGGCAACTACTTGAAGCGCGCTTATAGGAAGGCCACCAAAATTGATAACAATTACAACAGTCCCGTCCGTCAGAACGATGTTCTTAAGAAATCTATGTCCTCTTTGCCGAAGAGTCAACTAGCTTATTCTGAAGACTCGCCTGACTATTGTATTGCTAACACAACTCTTGGATCAAATGGCACTTTAGGTCGATATTGCTCTCAAAGGAGGTCTAAAGACGTTACTAAAGAAGAAAAGCGAAGTTGTCGTCGACTTTGCACTCAATGCGGGCATAAAGTAAAGAGAGAGCGAAGAAGAATTATAATGAGCTGTAACTGCAAATTCAAATTCTGTTGTGAAGTCGAGTGTCAGAGCTGTGCCAAAGAGCACTACAATTTCGTTTGCACTCGAAATCATTAAAACACACTATTCTTGCAATTTATGTCATTATAATTCAAATAATAAGCAGTCATTTCATTAAATAATTAATAATTATATTAAAAGCATTGTATTATAAATTATATAATTTAATTAAAAAGTTTCAAAATTTAGTATTTTTTATATTTAATATGTATTACATTTCTATTTAAAAATTGAAAATTAGTGAATGGATTAAACAACATTTTAAATGCTATTACCGTTGATTATAAACTTTTCCGATGATATTCACCATCATTTTAAGTTAGAAAAGAATCAATAGTTCCCATTTTTAATCAAACTAGTATATACCTAGCATATTTAATATAATTTGGGCCAAGTTGAACAATAAAAACTATGCAAACACCTAAAGTGCTATTATATCGATTAAATAAGGAACAAGTGCTATTTCTGAAAATCAGCCTCAAGTATTTCAACCATTTACTAATAGCTTTTAATTTCCATTAAATCTTGTTTGATTTTGATTTTGAGTAAGGCAATAGGTTAGAGCAAGCACATACAATATTTCTAATTCATTATTTTTCATAAGAAATCACTGAAAATGATAGTTATCTTCAAAAATTCTAATGAAAAAATGATTGAATAAACAAAAATTAAATTAAAAAACTGATTGACTTATAAAAATTATTTGAATTATCTTTCATTTGATAATTAAATTTCAATTTATTTCCGGTTTGATAACTAAAATGAATTCGAAAAGAAATAGTAGTTTAGACCTAAAAAAATTATCAAACAATCATTTGATTAAATTGTTATTTGATTTTTAACAATAATAACAATCAACTTTTTTTATAATACAATACAATAGTCACGACATTTGTATCTCAATTTTTTTTAATGAAAGAGAAATTCGAAAAAAATCTTATTTGAAATTATTTACAAAAGTATATAAAAAAGTGATTTCTGGTGTTTTTTTAATTAAATCAAACGATTAAAGACATTAATTAGAGCTAAAGATAACTTCCATTACATTTTCAACCAAATTAGTTATCCTTGAAGCCAGGCCAGCCCAGGCCATGCCTCGAGCCTTTGAATATTAAGTTTCAAAATAATAATAAAAATTTCTATAATTTTATGAATTATATTGAATTGAAAAGAGAGAATCGATCTATCAATAAATTGTCAATATTCTAGAACAAATTCAATTCAATCATTTTAGCTTAATGAAGTTGCTAGGCAATGTTATTATTATAAGCAGATACTTTTATGGCCCAAATATGGGAATCAAATACTCATTAATCGGTATTTTAATTAAGTTTACAAATGTTGCAGAAAATATAACAATGTTTTTAATTAGAATCTATAGTTAATATCCAGGTTAAAACTAAAATTAGAAATTTTGTAGAAAGAAAGTGAATAAACAATTTTAACTTATGACTAGAATTAAGACAATTTTCTCCTCAAAGATATAACCATGCTTATTTATTCTGAAAACAAAAAATCTATAATCAAAATCTCTAAAAATACTTTAAATTTTAAGAGATTTTGATTTACTTTTGAGTAAAAGACTTATACTTAATGTCAAAAATAATGAAAAGAAATTTATTGATTATTTCGAAAAATAAGAGAATATTCAAAATTATGGTGTTTTGCAATAAAGCAATGGCTCTAAAATATATACCTGTCCGGTCATAATATCCGTTTTGGCAGAAAGAGTAGGTCAATGATCAGGTGGGAAGTGATGAATATTTTATAAGTGCATTCATTGCATTTAATGCTAATTCTGTTCCGTTTGCATATTTTCACTCATATTTTATATTAAAAACCAATTTTAATATTTAAATGCTTTATATTAAAAATAGAACGAATAATCAAATTGTTTTTTAAAATAATCAAGATCCAAAAGTTAAAAATGGCTTTTATTAGACCAACTTTTTATCCAATATCTACTCTCTTTTTTTTAAAAGAGAAATAATTTTTCCTTTAAATCTATTGATAGAAATGCTTTAATTCTTTTAATTATTTATTCAATTAATTATATTTAAAAAAAATTAAATAATAAATAATTGGAACAAAATTTTTTCATTCACTTCAAGTGACGACAAAAAAATTAAATCAAATAAAGAGTAATAAAAAAATGTCTAAAAATATTTTGTTATTAAAAGAGAATAACAATAGGAAAGAGAAAGTGTGAAAGAATTGAAAGAATGAGCAAAACTTGTCTAAAATGTTACGCAAAACTCAAACAACTAATGTTTGAGAGCTTTTGACTGGCGTTTGGGGCGAGTCTTGAGATATCAATTGGTCTTTACTTACCGTTTGATGCAATCCTTTATTTTTCGTTATATAAATAGTCGATCACTTATTCAGAGTTGTCTTTAGTTCACTTGAATGTACTCTTGGAATACTTTATTCACTTTAATCGTTGAGTTTAGTTCTGAATAAATTGTTTGATTGGAATCAGTTATAATTGCATCAGAAATGGTGAGACATTTCAAAAGTTTTTAAAAATTCAAATGATTTTAAAATCTAAATAATTGTTTTACAGATTCTTCTCTTACTTTTGATTTTTCCGTTCGTTTATTCGACAAAAAGTAGTGAAAACGATTTGCTTTCATTAGAGACTGGATATCATCAAAAGGCAACTCACGATCCAATGAATAATTATTACAGCCCTGCCGTTCACTACAGCAACTATGAACAGCCTCCACAACTAGAATACATTCCTCATCCCTATCCGGCTCATGAAACACCTAAAATGAAAAAGATGTCGTACCCATTGTCTGACTCGCCTTATATGAAGCCATATTCGTCTCCATCGCCATATCCTTCTTCGACCTATGGTTATGGCACTTCTCCGCCAAAGCCTTATGATTCATACAAACCTAAAAAATATAGCACATCCTATGCTCTACCCATCTATCAGACGGAGCCTATGAAATATAAACCAAACAAAAAGGTTTATAAAATGAGTCATCCCGCACCCGATCCTCATCCTTCGGTGGCCTATCCTATTGATGACTATTATCAGTATAAACAGCCCGACCCATACAGTTACCCACCTGTGAAGCAAACTTATAGCTATCCCTATCAACCCGAATATCAAAGCTATAGCACAACTAAAGCATATCCGCCACAAACCTATTCTGATTATCCGAAGCAATCCTACAACTATTCGCCACCCCCGTCGTCCCCCTCCTCTCACTATTCATATGAACCAAAGGGTGAGTATTCGAAGACGACATACGACGACGAACCTTATTATTCATCTAATAATTATCCCCTAAAATATTGAATATATTTAACATCCATTCAATGATTCAATTTTTGTAAAAATGTTTTGAATTTCATTTTTCATTGCAATCAAAACCAAATGAAATGTAAAATCTATTAAAACAAAAGAATAAAACAATAAAAAACATAATTTTGT
This sequence comes from Eupelops occultus, assembly GCA_034695605.1. Lineage (NCBI taxonomy): Eukaryota > Metazoa > Arthropoda > Arachnida > Sarcoptiformes > Phenopelopidae > Eupelops > Eupelops occultus. The sequence goes on along the minus strand of JAQFZI010000324.1, from coordinate 10,840 downwards.
TAATTATTCAAATCATAATTTCTTAGGCAATACATTCATATTTTAAAACAAGTTATAAACGCATTAATTAAATCACAATAATTATAGGTTTGAAATTAAATTATCAAATGTTGGAAGGGTAGGAACGACTGACTACACATTTCTACATATTAAAGTTACTTTTAAAACAAATTAAAATTCAAGACATTTTCGAAAATTAGTTGAGTCACCAAGTTGGTTTTAATGATTTTCTATAATGAGGTTTTAATTATTAAATTCTTCGAAACAATATTTTGCATATTCTTCGAGAAGTGGATAAACTTTTTTAATGAATAGTTTTGTAGTTCAATGCTTATAAATAGGAAAATAAATAACTAGGTAAGATAAATGTTAATTTTCTTATGGAATATCCACAATGGAAATTGGATTAAAATAATGAGAAAATGTGCAAGCTCATTTAGAAGAATTTGAAGCAAAGTTCAAACGTTATTAATGTTGTTATTACTGTTTTGACCGCATTTATGAGGAAATCTGTGAAAATCAAAACAAATATTTGAAAACTACTCTTAAATTAAATTAATTAATGAAACGATTAAATGATTGAATTGTTTTGAATTAAAGACTGATTTGAATAAAACAAATGGAAAAACAAAAACAAGAAAAACGAAGAAAACGGAAGAAAAAACTCTTGAATTCAATTCGAGAACAGGTTTTCATTGATTTTATCGTTTATTTTGTTTTCAATTTTTTAATGACATTTGTTTTGTCTTTCAATAGATTGAGTTCTACTTCAGTGATGCAAACCTAAGACACGACCGCTTTATGAGACAATTGGTGGCCGCAGAAGATCCTGAAGTTAAGGGCAAACAATCCGTTGATTTGAATGAATTTCTCAAATTTAATAAAATATCGGAAATGACTAAAAAGATTCGGGACATAAGTCTATCACTGGAGTCATCAAAATTGTTATCTTTAGATAAAAACCAATTGAGAGTCAAACGCAACGAACCTTATGTCCCAAAAGACAATAATTTCGATGATTCGACGATTTATGTGGAAAGACTTCCTCCAAATGCTGACCAACACTGGATTCGATCGGTTTTCGGTGGTTTCGGTCAAATAGAATATATAAAACTTCCTCTTTTCAGACATAACAACAATATTATGGGATTTGCTTTCATTGAGTTCTCCCATTCAGAAGACGCACAAAAAGCTTTAAAACATTTCAGTAGTTTGTCTTCAAATGACCACAAAAATCAAAATAATACCGAAACTGATTCAGAAGTGGATCCAATTTCAAACAATTCTCAAAATGAAACTAAAGACACAAAAAGTGATGTTTCACGGAAAAGGACCCACGAATCTGATGCCGAAGAAGTCATTGAAACCAAAATAATAAAAATCTGTGAAGAAGTGAAAATTGAATTCAATGAAAAAAGTGAAACAATTGAAGACATTTGTGAAACAAATATCAAAAAGAAGAAGAAAAAGAGAAAAAGAAAACGAAAAACTTTGACAACTCCTCCAACTGAAGACAATGAGTCGGAAGTAATTAATTTAAGAGTTATGTCTAAAAAGGAGTGGAAAAATTGGAAAAATAAATACTTAAAACTTCAAAAGCAAACCATGTCTTCAATAAAGCGGTCACTTCTTGTCGATAATGAAAACCAAAGCACACAAAAAACTGATAATAATTTGTTCACAAAAGTTGAAAACAACTCTGAGGACAGACATTTCGAGAGGGGACTCATTATTAAATTGAGTTTTTCGATGCCTTCCAAAGATTTGAATGAATTTGAATTCAAGAAAAACATTCGACTAATGGCCGCAAAAAATGAGATCCAATACATTGATCTGCCGTTAAATCGATTGGAATTTGAGGCCAACCAAACAGTTAAAGGCATTTGTTATATTCGGACCAAAAGCTCCGAAGACTGTAAGAGATTTGTCGGAAACCAAAAACTCAAACAATTGGGAGATTTGACTGTTTTGGAGGCAAACGAAGAAACAGATTATTGGAACCAAATATTTGAACAAAGAATCCAAAAGAAGTCCAATAATAATGTCTACAATAAAAATAAGACTAAAATCAAAGGCTTTGATAGAATCATAAATAGAGCCGAAAATTTGAGCACAAGTGTCGACACAAAACCCAATAAACACATTAAATTTGATAATTGAAGACTAAATCAAAAATAACTATTGATTTGTTTCATTGTTTTGTCAATAATTCCAAACATTTATTCATTTCATCAAATATTTTGAAATCTATTCTCAAATAAAAAACTTTAATTCAAAATAAATGATATATTTATTAAACAAATGAAATGACAAATGATTTGATGAATAACTAATTCTTGCGTCAAATATAACATTATCTTCTGTTTCCTCTGAACCCTCCGCCACCCCCTCTTCCAAATCCTCTTCCACCGCCACCACCTCCTCCCCCACCAAAACTGTTACGATTGCCTCCTCTGAAGCCGCCACCGCTACCACCCCTCCCTCCGCCTCCTCTATTCCCACCACCAAATCCTCTCCCACCGCCACGGCCTCCCCCTCGGCCGCCGCCACCACGACCACCACCTCTTCCGCGGCCCCTTGAAACTTTTCCACCCGGAGTGGGTAAAAATCGTTGGAGAGGTAATAGTTTTTGGGGATCGATATATACTTTTTGTGAAATAGGGAAAGACGTAGCCTTCATATTCTCGGACAGAGTCACTGATATTGACTGAAATTCAGATAATAAGTCATAAAATAAGTTTTTTTCGTGATTTTGTGTCTAAACTCACGTAATCTCTAATCGAACCGAAAATTTCGTCGACTTTTCCGATCTGTTGTTTAGCTTCGGTATAAATGGGAGCGTTAAAGAACGGCACCTCTTCTACTATTGCTTTACACACCAATTGGTTTTGGCACTCATGAGTGTAAACTCCAAACTCTTTCACAAAATCTGGGGGTCCGGCGTCAAAGCCTCCTCTTCCACCAAAACCGCCTCGTCCTCCACGACCTCCTCTTCCTCCACCACCAAATCCGCGACCTCCACCTCTTCCTCCAGATCCTCCACGTCCACCGAATCCTCGTCCGCCAAATCCTCGGCTCATTTCAAATTATTCTTCGGATTAATTGAGTTTAAGAAAAATGTTTTATTGATATTTAAAACACGTGTTTATTATCATTGCTTACAATCAAAACTATTTAATCGTACGAACAGTAAGTCTATTAAAGTAATCAAATATAAACTCAAAACTATATTCACTATTATTTGTTGACTTAAATCATTTTATTTCCAATTTAGTGATTATTATTATTATTTATTAGGAATTTGATAGTTAAATTATAAAGGAAAGTTTAACTAGATTAAACTGAATAAAATTTTAAATGAGCTGAACGTCCACTCCTTTTAAAGCGTATGTTATTTGTGTGAAACCTTTTTATAACAAACAAAAGTGCGTTAAAAATACATTTTATTTGTCTTTATATTTGATTTGATTTATATTAAAGACAAACGATTCAAATAATTTTATTTTCATTTTTTTGATCGATTTTTTTGTCGAAATATATTAGTGATGGAGAAGTTAGAAGATAATGAAAATGGATTACCTGAAGATTTTGAGCCTGAAATTGGTGACCACTTAATGGTCAGACGCACGGATGACACTTGGCGTAAATTCTTTGTTTTCTATTACTTTTGTTTAATTTAATTAATTTTTATTGTAAAACAATAAACAGATTCGGCGGAAGTGATAGAAATGCGATTGAATTCATCGGAAAATAGAAGACATGAATATTACGTCCACTACGAAGGCTTCAACCGAAGGCTCGATGAATGGGTGGAAAGGGATCGCTTTGATTTGAGACGAGCCAATGGGAGCTCAGACAGAGTCAAGAGTGAACTGGAAGTAGTCAAAAGTGGGCCCATATGCTGTCCCAATGACTCGATTGACGGAACCGATAGAAAGATAACGAGAAACCAGAAGCGAAAACACGACGAAATCAATCACATCCAGAAAACTATCGCAGAAATGGATCCAACAACTGCTGCACTGGAACGGGAACACGAGGCCATCACTAAAGTCAAATATGTGGACAGAATTCAATTCGGAAAATATGAGATCGACTGCTGGTATTTCTCTCCTTTTCCTGAAGAGTACGGAAAACAACCGAAACTATGGATTTGTGAGTATTGTCTCAAATATATGAGACTCGAGAAGACATATCGATACCATCAGTCGGACTGTTGTTGGCGTCAGCCTCAGGGAAAAGAGATATACAGAAAGTCAACGATTTCTGTCTATGAAGTCGACGGCAGAGACCATAAAATTTATTGTCAAAACTTATGTCTTTTGGCGAAACTATTTTTGGATCACAAGACTCTATTCTTCGATGTCGAGCCCTTTATGTTTTATATCCTGTGCGAAGTTGACAAACATGGCGCTCATATTGTGGGCTATTTCTCTAAAGAGAAGGAGTCGCCCGACGGCAATAACTTGGCCTGTATTTTGACTCTTCCTCCCTATCAACGCAAAGGATATGGAAAGTTCTTAATTGCATTCAGCTATGAATTGTCAAAATTGGAACAATCGGTCGGCTCTCCCGAAAAGCCTCTCTCGGATTTGGGAAAATTGAGTTATCGGTCCTATTGGTCGTGGATTCTGCTGGAAATCCTTCGCGATTTTAGAGGTGTGCTCTCCATTAGAGACTTGAGTTGTATGACTTCAATCACTCAGACAGACATAATCGGAACTCTTCAGAGTCTAAATATGGTAAAGTATTGGAAGGGACAGCATGTCATATGTGTCACTCCTAAATTAGTTGAGGAACATCTAAAGAGTGCCCAATATAAGAGACCCAGACTAACAGTGGATACCACATGTCTTCGTTGGGCGCCTCCCAACAAAAAAAATAAATTCGGGAAAAAGTGATGAAATCTTTAATTTGATTATTAATTGATTTAAATTTTATTTTTTTCTTGTCTTTTGAATCGATTATTAATTAATGGATAATCAACTAAATATACAAAACATAACTGTCCTCTAATTATAAAGAATCAATCAATTTAAATGTAATTACTTTAATCATTGCATCAGATATTCGCAAAACAAAACATTTTAGTCTTATTTTCTTTTTTCTATTATTTGTTGTAAATATTTATTTAAAATTAATTAAAAATAAATTGAATTCAATTGAATCATAAAAGTATTTGATTTCAAAACACTTTCTATTAATTTCTCAAAATTTTAAATATAAAATGAGAAATAAGTTTTAAATTATGTTTTTATTGAAATTCTATCCTTTCTTTGAGAACAATATTGAAGTTTTGCAATAAATCGCTTAAATAAATGTAAACTACATTTTGTTAGAGATTTTATTAATAGAATATTCTAATAATGAATGATCTAGCATAGATAAGATCCCTCTGATATTTTAAAAAGTTTAATATTGTATATTTATTATATGATATATTATATATCCATGGACAATGACTAGATCTTATGATCTAGGTAATAATTCCAGTTTCGAATAAACACGAATATAACGATTCCCTATAAATTCCTCATTATTTTAATCATGGAAGTTTGAAAAAGTGATCTAATGTTTTTTAATTATTAAAAGATTTTGCTTTTTAAATTACAGGAATCCTTGTAATTTTGATTGCTAATTTGTTAAAAAATGGAGCTTGACTATCCCTAAAGAATGATATCAACTTTTCATAAAAGAATAGCAAAAATAAACAACATTTTTGAACAATTATTTAGAGTAATATTTCTATAATTAATTAATCATTTATTTAATCAAATATCACATTAATTATCGTTAAATATATTTACAAAATAATAAAATCTATTAAATGAATGAATAATTCAATGAATATCGAAATTTTGTATGAAATGAGTCCACATAAAAATAGTTCTTTAAAAAATTGAAAAATTTGTGGTTTAGGTCCTAAATCATCCATATTTAATCTGAGTCTTATCACTGAATGTCACGATTGACTTTCTTCTAGTTTCTTGGACTTTAGGTTTTTCTTCAATTTTCTCTTCAATTTTCTCTTCAATTTTCTCTTCGATTTTCTCTTCATTTACTTCATTAACGACTTCAAGTTCTGTGCCATTGAAGGCCCCGTTTTCATGAACACTCAGATTATTATTTAATTGATCCGTAATACTTTTCGATGACGGCTTTAATGATGATTTTCTTGGCTGCAGAACTCGAGGACTTGTATTATTGGTCGCATCAATCGATGAGTTTTTATTGTGATTATCGTAATTGTCGTCACTTTTTTTCGATAATCATTTGAGATAATCAATGAAAACATTTGTATAGAAATCTAAGTATTATTTAAATCTTACTAATTATCATTGAATTGGTTCCGCTCGTAATCCTTATCTTCCTTTTGTCCGAACCTAAAAGTAATGGGTTTTTTTCGTCGAAGTATTATTAACGTTAGGGCCAGTGCTGTAAACAGAATAAGGCAAAGACTGGCCAGGCTATAAAGTAGATGACATTTTACTAAATGAATGACATTTTTTGAATACATACAAAGCTATTATTACAGTAGATGTCGAAGAATTCTCACAAAATTGACCCTTTATTTGAATTATAGTGGAATCGAAACTAATATTAAATGAGAAGTGGTCTTGATCAATTACTTTCTTTAATTTAACCAAGAATGTATCAGAATCATTAACTAGTTCATATATCGAATTATCTGTAATCAAAATTAATTTTTATTAATTAATACAAATTATATGCGTTTTAATGAAAACAAAAACAAATTTTCAATTATTTCTATTAAACTATTTGTTTGAGAATTGAATTAATATTTTTAATTAAATTTTGTCAATAATTGTGAGACTAATGAAAATGATTTACAATTATATATACATTTATGAAATGTTTTTATTGTTTTAGTACTTAATCTAACTAGATTATACATGTCCCACAATGCCTTTTGATTTGATATCTTGATCTTTTTATTTCATTTGCTTGAATGTTGAAGTATTTTGAACATTTGAAACCCTGAATAACTATATTTGAATTTAATTTGAATTTATTGTTTTAAAATATAGGAAATAATAACAATTAAATGAAATTCAATAACTAATAAGTTATTAGTAATAACTGTATAATACTTGAGACAAATCTCTAACTTTATCTCATTTGGGATTAATTTTTATGAGAATATGTATGTAATCCACAGATATTTGAAATACATCTCTTCATTCTGTGTAATACTCAATATGTAGACCGACATTAGATTACTATCAAAAAGTATAATAAAATTTAATTATAGATAAGTTTAATTAGTAGAAGAGCTAACTTTTTTCTTCAATTTCTTCATTCATTTAATTTATGGTTTCTCGACATTCTTGAGTCAAGAATTAAATTAAGGGTTAAGTAATTTGGATGAATCTTTGGGGAATTCATGACTCAAATTTAATTACATTTTATTGATTTCTAAGCAAGGTTAAAAATGAAATTGTGAGGTTAAAAATGGTTAAAAATGGTTAAAAATGAAATAAAACATCGTTATATTTTAAAGTATATTAAATTACCATGACTATCAATTCTTGATCACTAGCGGAAAAATTAATTTACACAGGTTATAATTCAGCAAAATAAATTCTAAATTCTCATTCAATTTACTTATTTTGAACTAATTTTAATGATCTTAAGTACAGACTCTGAAAATAATTTAATTAAAAAAAGTAATACTCAATAAAGTATTGGAATTATAATAACTATTCGTTAATTATTAATCTAATGGGAAGTTAATAAATATATAAAAGACATTCAAACATATCTCTAATTGCATACAAAGAATATCAAGAAATACAATAAAACCCACTTTGTAAAATTAGTCTATTAATTTAATTGAAACCTGAATTTTTATCTTGTTTTTATTCAACCAAGTAATCTTTCATAAAATTTAAACAAGAGCACATGGTTAAAGATTATAGTTAATATAATTTATTATTTCATATATTCATGTATTTGGGTTTTATTATAGCTTTCATTAAAAATTAGATTTGATTTGAATTTTGTTTACATTAAAAGATCATAAATTATCAATAATTTAAAATTAGGCGAAAATCTCTCAAATATATCATTTATTTTTTTGCAAGTTGAGTTTGTGAGCTAATTGAAACTAATTTATTTGAAGTTATTTCAGCTTGTTTGATCATACAATAAGTATTTGTATACTCTATTTTATACATACCCTCTACTTTTGGTTTATTGTCTACCCCTTTGGTCTTGAAAGTTAGTAAGGTAGATCCTCGTGATTTCTTCGCACAGGTTTGTATTTGTTGAGAAATTTCCGATTCTGTGTTAACAGCCGATGAAATTGAAGACAAAACGATAAATAAAGTGATAAACAATTTAAAATATTTGGGTTGAAGTCGATTAATGTCAGTCATTGTCGCCAAACATCACTCAATTCAATCAAAACATTTAATTCAATTCCACTCTATTTAATGTCAAAAACAATAAATTTTGATAAAATAATATACTTGTTAATTTTGATTTTGCTGATAAAATTCATTATAAATGGAGTAATTTAGTTTTCTTTATCAAATTATACATATATTTGGCGTTGTTTTGAGTAATTTATTGAATAAATTCAATAAAAAATAATAATAATTGAATGAGAGATAAGTTTATAGAGAATTATACACTTAATGTAAGTTCACTTCATTTTGAATCTATAGTAAGTTTTGTTGAGTAAGGAATTGATGGCATTCCTACGAAGTCAGTCAAATGTTGTACACTTTTCGAGTGAATGTATTTTTACAAAATTTCAACGAATGTTCACTTTTCTAATAATCGAGACATTGATTTGTCTCTATTATCGCTGGCAATCATAATTGGCGTCTATATTGTGCAGTGCAGTGACAATACAGTAGCGCAAACATACCAGTCCTGTAACAGTATGGATATTTTTCAACAATTCATTACTCAATTGAGAATTTGAGTCAAACATCTTTATAATAGAACTAAAATTATTGAAAAACTCATTTGACGTCACTTTTTGTCATTAAGTAATTGCGGTCTTAAATGATAAGACAATTGCGATAAAAGAATAACCGAAGAACTGATTTTATCGCATTTCCACAGAAATTATCGATTTGTTATTCTCACTGATTGTTCTCAAAATTAATTTATTGTTAATTATATTCACTTTGACTGATATTCTCGTCAAACAGATGTATAAGTGATTTGTCAGACAAATTTGGAGATTCAACACAATTGTTGGTTCCCCACAAACTTTATTACAATAAATTATATAATATTTGATATCAATTTTTGTATACCTTTTAGGTTAAAGTATGTTTTGCTCGAAACAAATTCGTTGCAATTAATTTAAAGTGAATTTAGTTAAAAATGAGTAACAAAATTATTCGATTTACTCAGAAAACACTCAAACAATAAATAATTTGTTAGTTATTTATAAAACTAATCACGTTTTCAAACAATTATTCAAAATATTATTAATATTTATTATGACTTCGCACACAGTTTTAACTAATAAATGATTGGTAATCATTAATTTAACCAATTATTATACGCATTTAACTTATATATGTGTGGTATATATTTCAAAGATGTGCACTAATTTAGACGATTGTGTAAACTGAACTGAATAAATTTAGCATCTTTATTTTAATTTACTGAATAAACCCAATTGTTTTTCTATAAAGACGAATAAATCAATAAATTTAAATTCCTTGGTGACTTTTGATTGCACAAAGATGAGAAATAGCTCGAACAGAGTGCACAACCCATTTGTTGAACGAATTTAATGATTTGTTAACAGAACTGTTGTATAAAGAAAAGTATTTATAGAAAATTGAGTCCAAATGAATATAAATCATTTGTTTGATAGTTGAAAACTTTGTCGTTTAGAGATGAGCCGATCATTTATATCAATTTGAATTCTCGCTTAATTCAGAAAAATTGTGATCTTTTGCGAGGATTTATATAACATTTGCAACCAAATAGTGATTTAATTCTAATTTTTCTCTTTGGTTAACACCATTTCATTTGATAATATTCTGAGTAATGCCTTTGTTTACAGTTATATATTCAGATAATCACTTAACACATAAAAAGATTAATATCCTTGAAATCAATTATTTTTATCTTTGATGACAATATGATATTTGATTCCTTCTCTAATTATATTTCACTCTTCAAAACTCGATTCAATAATTATGGCCTCAAATTTAATTTAAATCATTTATACATTTATTTTAATTTCCTCTCAAGTATTGGTGTTATTCTATACACTATATATTAAAAACACATTTATTTTATTTTCCTAGTTTATTGCCCTAATTTAATAGAATAGAAATTGGTTTTTAACTTTATATATATTAATTAATAATAATATATATATAATAAATATTGATTTAAACAATTATTATTATTATTATTATTAATTTAGATTTAACTCAATAATTAAAATTAAGAAAATCATCTTAACATTTAGCCTGACTTTTATTTGCCATTTGATTCTATCTAAAACATGAAAAACAACATTAAAATTAATGGTTAAGAAAATTGATTATCATCCAGGGATGGGGAAGCTCCTCGAAATGGGGTTCCCAAAATGTTTAAAATTGGGAGTATCGCGCACTTTTAAAAATTCACAGACCTAGTATCTGTCTATAGACTCTGCTTGTTCAACTAAAAACCTTGAACTGACTTCAATGTAAGGGATAAATTTGAAAATTAAGGAACCGAGGGCATTTCAAGACAAGCTAGTATTGGGAATATTCTTGAATGAAATAAATAGAAAACACCAAGCTGAACTCAAAAATGAAAAAATATGGAACATAAGTCTTATGGTTGAGCCAAT
>JAQFZI010000323.1:0-18215 GCA_034695605.1 Eupelops occultus | reverse complement strand
TGTGTGACTTATGGTTGTCCAGTGGTCTGAAGCACTTCCTCCGCGGTAAAGCCTCTGAGTCAGAGGAAGAGCTAGATACTGCATTTTTGGGTTATTTTGACTCGTTTCCAAAATGGGCTTGGGCGGATGCCTTCGAAATGTGTAGGAATCGAATGATCCGGTGTTTTGATGCAGGAGGGGATTACTTTGACTAAATGTATAATCAAAATAATAGAATTCTTTTTCGTTTGTCTACCGCTACCTATTTCTGGTACGACTGATAGTAATTCTAAGTGTTTTTGAATTTATGTTATTTGTTTTGAAAATAGCAAAAGAGTTAATAATATGATTGAATTAAATGAAAACAATATAATTTTCAGCCCATTATTAGCCAAAACACTGTTCATAATCGATCATTCAGGTCCTGGAGCTGCACTAGGCATAAGTGGAGGGCATAGGGCCAATCAAGCCTTAAATTCAGTGATTAGTGTCATCTTCGAAGGTAGATATTGAATAAATAAATAAATTTAAGCAAGTTAACTCAAACAAATATAGAAAATTTTAAAAAACGTATTAAAAATATAAATAAATTTTCTCATAAATTAAACATTGAATTTAAAAATAGATATTTTTATTTAATATTTCTTTTATTTCTATCTTTATATCCTTTGGTATCTCAGTTTAAATGGCTTTTCAAGAGCCAAATGAAAGGGTGGAGGAGTCATGTGTTTGGAAAATGTTGTTCAATAAAAATGTTCATTTGTTTTACTACTTTAAACATTTCTCACACTTTACTCAATAATCATTTGAATGCTTTTTCTATTTTTGTGGTCAAAACAATGCCTTCTCTTTCAATGAAATACTTTAAGGACTGAATACCAGAGAGTTATTTAGTAATGAAAATGAAATAAATTTCTCATTCATTCATTATTGTTTAGATTTTTAACTTTTAATTTCGTCATATTTTTCTGGTTTCACTAAGAAATAAGAATTAGGAACAGAATAATTGAAATAAAACTTTTAACTAAAAAATGTTTAATTATTTGTTTTTCTATTTCAAAGTCTTAATTAAAAGGCATTCATTCGTGAAGAGGAAAAACAACCAATTTTTTAGAAATTTATTCCTAGTTTTTTTGCAGAAGAGATAGTTATTTATGAGTATTTTAATTGAAAAACAACATAATTATTAGTGCTTTCAAAATATGTGTCTTTCAATAATCTATGAGTACATCCAAATGTTTATATTAAGTGATGGTGTGGGCCGAGATTAAAACAGCTGAAGACCTAACTTTAAACGCGAGTGGGATTATCCTCAATGGGAATACTAAGCTTTAAATGGGTCGACACTCTTTGACCATTCAAGTGAATTATCCTTTTATTTTGTTTATTCAAATTATATGAATAATAATTTCAAAATCAGATTTGATTCAAACACACATTTTGTTTGTCATATTATAAACAATAAAGAATAACTATCTGATCAAGTTGAAATGTGGGCTTTGCATTTCTTCAATTGTTAGTTCTGGTAATTTTAACTTTCAATTCTTATATGAAATGTGGTTAAAGTGAAATTTGCAAATATCTAAACAAAGTTTAACAGCACTGAATGTTTTTTTGCCAGTTTCTCATAAGAGTTCATCATGCTCAAAATGTTTGATTGCAATTTTTAGTGCTAAACAACAAGTTTTTGAAAAAAGTGTCAGTTATTGGCTATAAATCTTGAAGAGAGAGATGTTTTATCTGATAATCTAATTTAAAACATATTTAGGAAAAACACATTTTTTGACGTTTCGATCGCTTTTAAAATACAATAAATTTTGAATGTTTTTAGTGTTAATAATAGCGACCTTTTGGCTCATCTTTGAGTCACTAACAAATGTGAGCCAATTGTGAGGCAAATCTAACGTCAATTTCTATTACTAAATAGATTTTGAACAGAATTTGATGATTAGTGGGGTTTCATGGGGTGCGGTATTTAGATCTGGGACAGTATTTATCATCGACAGTAAGCGCCAGAAACAGAGGCAGTCAAGAAAATCAGTTAATAACTCGAGAAAAATAGATTCATAAACAGTTTGGCCAACAATTGGCACAATTTCTTGTGCAAAATCTTTGTTCAGAAGATATGTTTGATTAGAATTTAATAAATCACTCAATTTTTTCCTCACATTTAAAGTAAATAAGTATTGAGTTTATAACACAGATTCAGATTTGAATTACAAGTATTGCACACATAATGACGCCTTTTGTGGGTCGCCTCCAATGCAATCAACAAAACTGAATAACTTTTCGATTGTATAATCAAATATCCAATTGTTTTATAATTTTTATATGCATTTCAGCCCAAACTAAGTAAAAGTTTTTCGCATTAAAATTCAATTTTCTTAGTTTTAATGGTAGGGAACAGGAATTCAAACTCACTGTTAAATCACATGATTTTCTCAAAAAGATTTAAATTATAATTAAAATGGAGATTATCTGAGAGTTCGTTAATCTTGGAGTTAGAGTTCAGTCAACAGAACTAATTAGAAATCGATAATCAAAATAATCAAAAAATATATTCAAATTTTGTTTGATTTCAAATGAAAAACAATTCACTGAATTATATGACTCTTGTATTGGAAGCGAATTATTCAAACAGAACTGAGAACTACTAATTGAAGAGTTGTCGCTACACTGGTTTCTAAAATTCAACAGAAATGTCTGAGTTTTTTCAGTTTTGTCATATAGTAAACCATATATAACACAAATTTTTGGTTCAATACATTCAATAGATTTTCCTGAAAACCACAAAATCTTTAGAATTTTTTTCATTCAAAACAATTGATATTTTGAGAACAGAAAAGCATTTATTTTTATTTATTTGCTATAAATCAATACCTGGTGCTTTTTTGGATGAGCTAATGGTTGAACGAATGGTAAGATTGCCAAAAAATAGAGGACTAGTACTACGGAAAGCAGTTTTGACGAAATGCTTGTCGTCTTCACAAAAGACAAGCGCCGGCGACGTCCGAATTGAATACATTTTGTAATTAATTCAATTATAGTAAATAACATATTAGTTGGCACCGCCGTTGGCTTAGGAGTGGCCTTTTAGGAGTGGTTAAATCGGGCGAGAGGTCCTTTTGGCGATATCCAAATGACTATCCTCTGGTGTTCCGCTATATTTGTGCTTTCGATTGTGCGAAGACGTAATCCGGGGTTTGTCCGACTTTGTGGTCGTTATGATGGAAGGGGATGGTCGACAGTCGAGTGCAGATAATAAACGCTGTAATTATCAAACAAATAATTATTTAAAAGTAAAATAAAAACAGAAACACAATAAGAATATTAAATTTAATTTAAAAATATATATTAAGTTCAGAAATGAATAGCTTTTTAGTTCAAAGCAATAAGACTTAAGACTTGTGTTAAATATTTCATAAAACGTTTCTCTGAATTAATTAAAATTTAAGCTGAGGTTAAATAATGTATTTTCCAATGAATTTGTGGTCAAAACTGAGAAAACAGGGACTCATTATTTCTTTATTTACTTGACTTCTATTTTTCATTTCAATTAAATTCATAAAATCATTGCTATATTCGTCTAAAATTCAATTTTCGGGTCATTTATTAAATCGATTGAAACTTTCTTTAAAAATATTGGTTTTAAGTGACTTTTGATTAATAGGTTTGAAAATCTATTATATCGTTTGGACACATTGTACTAGTATATCCCAAAATAACCGAATTTTAAATGGGATTATTATTTATAATGAAAATCTATTTCATAAATAATCGGGTGATTTATCTGAAAAGAATATGAAAGATGAAAATAATTGATAGTTTATCACAACTAAAGTATGGCTTATCCTTTGAATACAGATTTAAAAGTTGTTTAAATCAAATAAAATTTTACCAGTTATTGAACTTTGAAGACTTGCAATTTATTAAGTGAAATAACTTGCTCAGTTACATGTTTGAAGACATTTAAGGAATTTAATGTTTCACACTTTACTAATGTTTTTCTTAGATTCTCAGAAGATTAGCATTTGATTCATATTTTATTAAAATACAATTTATTCAAAAACTTTGAATAATTTTCAGCTTATATTTAAAGATTTGGTTAATTATTGAAATCATGTCAGCCATTGATTTTCAAAATAGCAATCAATTAATTAATAATTTTAATACCAATTGAAGAAAGATTTAAAACACTGAACAGAAATACCATTAAATATAAATTTCAAATAAATATATTGATTTTGGAGACCAATCGCTGGCATTCTTTCAAAATTGAGTCAAAAACAAAGATAAGTTTAGTTTTATTGGAATTTTATTCAAAATTTGTATCTTAACTAAATCTGAGTCATTTGAAAAATATGATAATTTACTAAATAAACTTTGAATAAAATAGATGAGTTGAGAAACATTGTTTTGAGGGTATCTATCAACTTTTGGCAATACTTCAAAATTAAAAACCCTTTCAACACAACTTTCAACTATTATTTGACAGAAAACAAAAGCAAACTTCTATTGTATTGTCTTTTCGGTTAAAGAATAAGATAAATGACCACACTTATCACTCATTAACATCAAGCAAACAAACAATGAGTGAAATAAACATTTAAATTAAAAGCTCTTTTGATGAGAAAAATGCATTTAATTAATTGAAAAGTAGAATAACTTTATTTAAGTATTAAAAAACATATAAAACACCCAAACTTTCATTCAATTGAAAACGAGTTTAATTACTTAAATCAAAACGAGAAAGGTGGATTCATCTCACACATACATATATCAAGTTATAGTCTGGGCTCTTTTTTTCATTATTCGGTTCAAAGCAATAAAATCTCTAAATCTTTAATCTTTGAAACAAATCTTACCATAAATTAAGACAAATGTTGAGTTTTGTTGTTATTTTTGATTTATAAGACACTCATAATTGCATTCAACGATTCATAATTTCGATGATATGAAAGAAGAGATGATATGAAAGAATTAGATCCAGGGGTTAAATGTATTCCAAATTTGGAGAATTGTTATTAAATTGAGTTCTAAATATACAAAACACATATTCATTCACGATATACACCATTCGTGAGACACTTCTTGATTAACGATTATTTTTGTATATAATATATATTTTTCTTTTTTCAGAATATTTCACAAAACGTTTTAAAAGCGAAGAAATTATTGCAAATAAATCACTAAAAGTAACGAAAGCACAGACAGAAAAGCACTGGACTATAAAGAATTAAAACACAAATAATGGTTATGTTGAGGACGAAGGAAATAATTAAATGAATAATTTCTTTTATTTTTTAATCCGTTTGATTGAATATAACACAGAAATGAGTGTAAAATCACAGTCGGAAACAATTAGTAAACAAAGAAAATTATTTAAGACATTAAGACATTTATTCAACAAATTTGAATAAAAAATTATCGAAATATTTATTTGATTGTAATTTAACAACAATTTTGTCGATTAAATAGATTTAAATCCATTGTCAACATAACAAGTGATAAAAATCTGTGGCCAGAAGTCAAACACTCCACAAATGAACTAATGATAATTAAGTGTTCACTTTCACCACCGGATTGTCAGTGAAAGTATTGGTGTTTTCAGGAGTGTCTCGTGTGGTGGCACTCATAAGAATGGCTGCAATTTGTCATTGCATTGCAAGGATGGATAGGCCTTAGTCTTAGAGCAGTGCACAGTCACTGACACAACACATAACTGAGAGAATGTGGGGCGAAGTCAACTAAATCACATCACTTCACAGTTGAAGTGATAGAAGAAAGAGAGAAATTTTCCGATACTTTAGAAAGAGCTCACAAATCCAGAGACAAGTTTTCCCTTATGCAACACCAGCGCTAGCAATGGCAGGCCTGTCAGTGTACCAGGTAGAGAGTGGCTATGAGGCAAACATACACACTCGGATGACCCAGTTTAGGCTGGCTTTTAGGGGAAAGGAACTCTAGCTGTATGACTAAAAAGATTTTTATAAGTATAGCATATATAGGGCATGAAGTCCACTGTCTATATATATAATACTATAGCCGTATGTGTTGTGTGGTTATAATCAACGCTCAAAAAAGCCTTAATTTCAATACAATCTGCAAACTGTAAAAAATCTTTGCATTCGATACGTACTCAACAAAACTAGTTTTTCGGATTTAAAATAGCTCTCCATTGCTCTCCCTTTCCCTTTACTTTGTCTTTTCTACTATACATTCATTACATGCATTACAACTAAAAGAAAAACATTTCTCTGTTTTTTCTTCTTTGAATTATTGGAAGCAATAAATTGTTTCTTCATTCAAACCATTTCTCTCCTATTCCTATCCACTCAGGGAGAGGGAGTCAGAGAGGGAGGGAGGGAGAGGGAGAGAGGGAGAGAGAGAGAGAGAGAGAGAGAGAGAGAGAGAGAGAGAGAGAGAAGAATAGAGGCTAAAATAATTGTGGAAATCTTCTGGAAAAGCACTGATAGACTAGTTTTTATTATAGTAGTCACTCATTTCTACTAAATTTAAATTATCTTTAAATAGAGTTATTTGGGGCACAGTTTCTACTGTGGATTAGAGGATGTTATTAATAATAAATACCAATCCTTATATTCGTATAAATTGACAGTAAGTAATGAAAATCTAATTTTCGTTTCAAAATAAATATCTTTATTGACTGATCCACTAATGGATTGTATAAATAAATCATAAAAATAATAGAAAATGTGTAGAAAAGGAATTTACTTTTTATAACTGATTGTGAATTAAAAGCCAAAAATATGGACAACAACTGAATATTTTTCATATAATTGAGAAACCAATGAATAGATCCATAAAACTATTAATTAATAGGTTTCACAGATTTGATTAAATAACCATAACTTTCATAACTAATTCAGTAAAAGTCAAATCAATTAAAAATAGATGAAAAGTAAAAGTATTTCGACCTGAAATTCATTCTCATTCATAGAGTAATGAATTTATTCTTCAATTAATAAGTCATTAATGATAATAACGGTTCAAATCAAATGAATTCGCTGTTCATTCGGGATGAATAATGAACTTATTTATTATTATTGTTATTATTATTACTTAATAACAGTAAGACTTTGGTTTTGAATTGTCGTAAAACAGTTACGAATCGTTGCAATAGAAAGAGAATTGCATTAAAAATCAATTGATTTTATTATATGATATGTGAAGTCATTCATAAGAAGTAATTCACTCAAAAGAAATTTATTGAAATTAAAAGCGTTTCACAAATTAATAAATAATAATAACTTTAATGACATATTCTTTTGATTAATATATTTCTAATCTTTTTAGACCAGCAGTCAGTTGTAGATTAAGTATTAATAGATAAATGGCTTTTCTCGAGCTATACTTAAAAATATAGCTCTCAATGAATAAATAAATATAAAAAATTAGGGGGTAGTCAAGAGAGAAGTTGGTCTAAAACCTTTTAAATTTTGGGAAATCCGCCCCTAATTTTAGTATAGTTTTAGATTACATCGCACTAAAAAACAAGGTTAAGATTTCTTTGAGATAACAAGCAAAATGTTTTTCATTATCCAAGCTTATTGAAAGGGCTATCCTCCTTGTAAGAGCTAAGCTTGGCAATCTCAATGTAAAAAAATTTAAATCAAAAGTTAGTTCTCAATGATACTTATGTTGTGTTACTGTCAGTGATTCGTATTATTTAGTCTTTCAATACATTAACTATTAATGCATTCAAAAGAATAGAAGACATAGAAAATAGAAATAATAATAAGAAAATTAGTTAAGCCGTAGACAACTATTTCTCTCAATTGAAAAGTTATACTAAATTTAAAGCGGAATTCAATATTATCGGAGCATATCTCCCACCGAAACAAACGGCATAACATAAGGTTAAACAATGTGTAACTGATTCCTAATTGAAATTCTCTATTCATCCGATAATACACCTGAGCTAAGAGCACAGGCAATAGCTATTCTCTTACATTATATTCTTTTTAAATCATTTTTGACTTTAAGTACTGGTTCCGTAACGTTGACGAACTGGGACTTAAGTTTAAAACAATATTCTCTCTCTCTCTCTCTCTCTCTCTCTCTCTCTCTCTCTCTCTCATTTTTATTATAAAAAATGACTTCTTTAGCCTAATTTTCTATATATTTTTATTGAACACACAGTTATTTAGTGAAATATTTTTTCTTTACATTTTGTATGCTTTAGTCACGCAATTATGACTTTTGCCAATCATATTATACTTTAAGGTAATTCCTTTGAAAAATCCAGTAATTAGTAAATAATAACTCAAATATTCATCTAAAGGGAGAGAATGAGGCAAAAGCTATAATTCTATTATACTTTTTATGCATAAATAATTTTTTTGCCAAATTATAACCAGAAGAGAAAATTATAATAAACTAATTAAACATTTAAACTAATTAACGTTTGTTCGCATAAATTGTTTTCCAATAGATTTCTAATTGATTTTATTTATTTGAAAGGTTGTGAAAAAATTGTTGTCAATTAATGTTTTGGTGAAAAATGTTGTCAAATGATTTTCACTTTTGAAAAAAATCATTTCCTGAAGACTATTATCTGATTGATTAGTTTATAAAAAAAATTCCTGAAATATCAGATAATTTCATATCTTATGAAACACTTTCTTTTAAAATACTGGTCCGACTTTTTTTTGATAACATCATAGACACCACACATTTTAATAAATTATTGATTTGTTATTAGAATCAGAAAATTAGATCATTTTTGCA
The DNA here is from genome assembly GCA_034695605.1 of Eupelops occultus. NCBI lineage: Eukaryota > Metazoa > Arthropoda > Arachnida > Sarcoptiformes > Phenopelopidae > Eupelops > Eupelops occultus. The sequence goes on along the minus strand of JAQFZI010000323.1, from coordinate 9,485 downwards.
TTAAAAACAGGTATTAACACTCTTTGAGAGCCATAAGATTGAGAGCACAGGTCTGGGCTCTAAGAGAACTCTGTATTTATTGGCAAATAATTGTCGAATTCACTGAAAACTAATTGCAATGAATGCTATCCAATGCTGAAAATTAGTGGCAAAAAAGATCAGGCAAAATCAAAAAGAGCTGATTATATAATAAGTTTGGAGAAAAACAAAATTAAATTTTCTTATATTTATGCTCTGAGCCGCAGGCCTTCCTGATTGATCAAGTTATTCCTGCATTAAAACGTCTGGGCAAAAAACTTGATACGATATTTATTAGTGAAAACTTCTTTGAATCGTTTACTGTCACTCATTTAAAACACGAAATTATATTTAATATTATTATGATTTTTGAATTTTAAAAAACATTTTTTTTCATTTCTTTTATTTTCTTAATAATAGGCATCAAAAGAAAGCTCTATATTTAGAAAACCTTAAGCTTAAGGGCTATAAAAAGAACTCAAATAAGAAAATTCAATCAAAAAGATTTTTTTAGGTGAAAGTTGTTTTCCTGTGAGCACTTGTATTCAAAAATATGCCCGGAGCGACCAGTCTCTTAAATACGTAACCTAAGTGCCTGTGCCCTCAAAGCTGAAGCATTCAATTTATAAATAAAGCTTATTATAAATGTAATAATTATTTAATAAACTAATCAATAGATTAAACGGAAGCCCACATCAAATTGAAAGTTTCATTAATATTATCTCAGACAATACCATGCTAATTTTAAAGGTAACTCAGCTTATTTATAATAACAAAGAATAAGTGTAAATGAATAGTAAAAACGAGATGTAGTTGTGTTATAACCCCTCTATTTTTGTTTAATCAATCAGATTTTGTGAACAACAATGAATTTTATAAAAATAATCATATTTACAACAATGGGATAAAGGAACTATGTATAGCACCGGGTCTAGTTTAATACCAGTTTTGAATATAGTGGATTCCTGTCAAAATACAACAAATTGTAGTTATGGTCAAAAATTGTTAAAACTTCAAAATCCTAATTATTACAGATTTTTACAATTTTATTGAATTTGTTTAAAAATATCATTTATTAATTTGAAACTAGAACAATTGTTACTTTAATTGCTTGTTAACTAGGTAATTAACTTAATCCTTTCTTAAATACAAATTTTAAAAGGATTTTGTCTTAAAAGCTGTGCAAATATGTTGTGCCAGACTTGAGATCTTTAACATCAATGATATAAATACTCGTTTAATATATAAAATGAATAATAAATATAGAAATTATGATTTGGATTTTTGTTAACTATATATAAATTATTGTTTTTATTTATTTAAATTGGCCTAGTTATAAAACTTATTTCTCAATTTTATTTATATAGAAAGCGAAGTCAGGTATTTCAGCGCTGAAGAGAAAGTGCTCTCGAGAAATACAGGTCAGCACAAACATCTGGAAAAGGCATATAATAATAAAATAACAAATTATAAATATTTTTATTATATTATTCTATTATTTTGTCGACTTATCATATACGGGGTGTGCCGCCAAAAAATACCATAAAGTGTTGTAGGCTTTTATTTTTCAATTATTCTAACAATAATATAACAATTATCGTCACTTTATTATTAAAAACTAATTTAAAAGCTCAGACAGTTCTATGCTATGGGTTATGCAATTGTTGAGCCAATCCGTTACAATCCAATTGCAATTCACGTCAATCCATAATCTAAAGAATTTAATCCCATTTATATCTACACCTGTATAAACAGATCATTCATATTCTGGTCCGGTCTGATCTTGTTCATATCAGATTTATGGAGTATATAAATGTGTGCTTATGTTATAATATAATCTATGATTGATATCGTCTTATAAATTAAACTTTTCAAATACCTTTCGATCTTTTAATTAAAATGTTATCAAGCAACATTTGTAGGTCTCTCAGGAAATTTTTTTATTTTAAACGCTAGGTTAGACATTTTATGGTTGATCATTGATTAGTTATCATGCAAATTAATACAATCTAGGACATTAAATGACTCTCTGTCCAACACTGTCATCAGGAATTAGGGTTGAATTGGTTTGGGTTTAAAAGTTCGTAAAATTTTAAAGAGTTTATCGAATTTTAATTTTCTGTGAAAATGTAATCTGTTATCTGTTTACAGGAAGTCCTATGGGGGTCGACATTTGACGGAAATACTGTTTTAATTAAATTTTGAGAGATGGTCTAATTTCCCAATGTATAGCATGTCCTCAATTGATCGGTTCTGTGAAAAAATAACTTAAATGAAATACCCTGTTCTAAAATATTCTGTCCGATCAGTGATGACCTAATGATTGAATAAATACTCAAATTATATTCAATTAATTTATTTTATTCACACTTTTAAACCCTTAATAACTGGGTTTTTGTTCATTTCCTCAAAGATTAAAAATGTTTGAAAAGAGAAATCAAATTAAAAGTTTAGACATTTATTTGTCAAAAAAATAAGTATAAAATTATTTATTATTATATAATATAATAATTCAAATAATAAATAATTGATTAAACTATTAAATCATTGAAAGGAAAGGACCTGAGAAGTGATTGATTAATAAATGATTAATGCATTGGATTTGTGTTAATAATGTATTGAATATGGGATTAGAAGAAAAGGTTTATTGAAAATAAATTCAAATTTATTTTTTATGAATAAATTGTTTACTTAATTGTGATTCGAATGAATAATCATTCGTTAAATTGTTCTCATTTTCTAGAGATATGTTAATAACAGTTATAATGAGAAAAGGAATACTAAAAGACAGACAAAAGTCGACTCAATTTTCTTCATTCAGCAAAAAACTTGCAAAACTTAAAACTTGAATAAAATAGCAAACAATTCATTTCGCAAATCAAGTTTAATATGTAATCAACTTTTTTCGTGAAAACCTTTTTATTTTTTTATTATTATTTGTTTGAGATTTTCTCTGATATATAATCATTAATATATGAGAGCAACAAATCCCAGTAAAAGTTTATATTCTAATTCTGGCGAATAAACTATTACAAGTAATTTATTTTTAGCTTCTAATTTCACTTATTCATGACCATAGCCAAGCTCTCCAACACTCTATAATCGCGCAAATAATTCACCTTTTTTTCAAACAGGGTTTTATGCGATCAAGATAATAAATAGTAAGGTAGTAAAGTAGTAAGGCTCAAATTATAATATTGATTACCTCTTTAATTATTTGAAAGAGAAGATACCAGATAGAGATTAGTTGTGTATAAAGAGAGCTTGATTGCATAGAAGTATGCTAATTATCCCAGATTTAAATTCAATCGCAATTGGTTTCGAAGTAAATTTAAAATAATTTGTTTATCGGTAAAAAAAATAATTATTCTCAATTCGTTTCAAATTCAAAAAAGTTTGCCATAAAATGATAATAAGTGGGATATTTCCAAAAAACATTCCTAAATTTTTTCATTAAAAAAATATTGAATAACTATTTCAAAGATAAAAAAATTGAAATAAAATTATATATAATTCTTATGAAATTCTTAAAAATCAAGGATTAAATCAATTATAAAATTTGAAGACTTACTTGAATATTAAAATTGAAGGGAATTGAAGGGAGCAGCCAAATGCTAAATCAGCACTCATTAAGCAACCAAACGCTCAGACCAAAGGACACTATTCTAATGCGGAAAATGATTTCGTTAATGAAACCAAAAGTTATTTTTCCTCAAAAACACTTCAAATCTCTTTAGAAAAAGGAGTCAATCGTTACTTAATGTCACAAAAAATGTTACATTAATTGATTTGCTTTGAAGTTAGATAAGAATCGGTTGGAGGACGAGTGAATTTTAGTCTGGGATCCAGTCTTCAATAATGACCCTGAATTAAGAATCAAAAGATTCTTCAATTTGATGACAAATCTTGTTTGCCATGAGTTTTGGCGTAAAACCAATAAATGTGATATATGCATAACAGAGATGCTGTTCGGTGCTCAAGGGGGTTCAGCCTCCCAGCCTACTAATCAATTAAATTAATTCCAACCCCCTATCATTTTGGGACTTAATACCAATTGAAATATTGACATAAACTTGGCAATACCTAACAAAGACAGGATTTATGATAATTGAAGCCAAATTGGCCAGGTGTACTGTTTCTAGCTCATCACGTTCTTCAAGAATGGAAGAATTTTTTGGCACAATTTATAGCTGTCTGAACCCCACTGGAATAGAGGAGCGGTTCTTCCCTAAGGTATATTTGTGTTTATATGGTTTACATGATAATTTTTTATATAAAATATAATTGCTTAAAGACTGTACCTGTATTTCAGTGAACACCAGTTTTGCTAATTTCGTCAAAAGCTCACGAAAATCGGATTTGGGAGACCTTCACATAAAGTCACAGGGAGTCATAAAAACGGAATCACAAATGAGATCTTATATGAGATCAATGAGTATTTTTGACAAAAATTCACAATTTTTATGAAGAAAGTAAATCCATTTCTGATAAAAAGAGGATCCGTTATATTTAACGGTTCTTATAATTCTTATATCACTTAAACTGAATACTAATTAAATGAATTCACTTTTGAAGAATACTTAAAAGGGTTTAAATTAAGTTAAATCAGTTAAATGTGGTTTTCATTAATGTAGAGAAAAATGCGGAATAGTTTTAAAGTAAATATAAATATAATAATAATAATGTCTGATAACAAAAGTTGGAAAACTTCCTAATTTTAAATTATTTAAGTCATTTTGATTGGCTTAAGTCTTAAGTTAATGAGTATTTTCCGATAATCTCGTCATTAGTGAAATTTTGTGCAAGGTAGAATTATAGAATACTTCATTAAATTGTTGAATTATAACTCATTATAAGCTGTCGTTTAAATTAGATTACAATTCAGTCTTAAGTAAAATCTGATAAAATGAGTCCACTATTGAGTCATTTGTGGAAAATCAGACATAAATTTTAACTCAATTATTAATGTTTTGTTTGTTTTAAGTAAACTTTTTTGTTGTAATTCTCAATAAATATTTAAATAATTTCTTTGATTTTATAATTTATGTGAAAACCCTTTTAAAAGGTTATCAAATAAATAATTTTCTATCGAATTATCAATTAATCAATTAATGATATTTTTCTCCTCTTATATATTGAATTGCAATGAATTTGATTTCTTAGGTTTTTTTCAATACACTATTTTTAGAGCACAGAATAAAATTACGCCAAAACCCAAAAATACTTCAATTAATTGAGCGAAAAATGAAGAAAAAGAGTCTTATATTTATAAATAATTTAATAATTATATTTAGATAATAACTTTTTTGAAAGAAACAAAATTTAAATCATTTTATTCTTTTTTGTTTAGATTTAATTAAGATATTCAATGATTTTTGGAAATCGACTTTTATTTCAATATTTTATTTATTACACAATATTTTCATTATTGTTATTATTATCTTAAATATAATGTGAATGAATTGATTGAAATATTTGTTGCATTTTATTTGCAAATTATTTATAAATTATATAATCAAATATGGATTAAAATTATCAAAGATTTGGTTGGAATTTATTTTCTTGTTATGTATTTACAGTTTAAGACATTAATTATCAACTTTTAAAACAACTATTAATAAAACATTGTTTTAAATTACTTTGTATTTCAATTAAAATAAAAAACGAGGAAAAAGTCTTAAAATTAATATAATTTTAAAAAAAGAGAAATTATTTTCACTTTTTATTCAAATTTGTTTACATTAAGAAGAAATTAATTTAATTTATGACAAATTGTTTGCTTCAGAATTGCAATAATACTCAATATTTTGTCCGCCAATTAATCGATATTTTCGTTAATTAATCGTATGATTAGTCAAAAGCTATCAATCAATCCATTCGTTAATACCTTCAAAATATTTAAAGTGTTTAACCAATTGTTTCGGGGATTGAATATCAGTTGAATCAATGAATTTCTCAAAAAAGATAGATGATCCTGCATCAGTTCTTATATCTGTTTTTGTTATTATAATTATTGTAAATACAATTTATTTAAAGTAATTTTTATTCAAAGATATGATTCTAGAGCATGCTGAAATGCTTTTAAATCCTTGATTTGTTGAACCGGCCAAAAGGGAAGGCTGTGCTGCAAATTCAAATCACACATTAATTTAATAAACAATTTTAATGATATTTTAGTAAAACTAATAATTAAGACTAATTTAATATTGTTTTACAATTCATTATTCAACTGAAAAACAACTTAAGTTTAATTTATTTGCTTTTGTTTTAAGAATATTGGCTGCACCTGACTACTAAATTAGCATGCTAACCTAAACGTTTAACATTTATCAATTAACTATCACTTAATCTAATGTTAATTATTTTGTTTTTTAGGTTTTGTCTTAAGATTATTCCAGAGATAACTCTTTCAATGTTTTTGATATGAATTCAAGAATTCGTAAAAAAATAAATAAATTCAATGAATCATAACTTAAAACTAAAATAATTCATTTGAAAAACAATTCCTAATAAAGAATAAAAGTTTTAAATACTTTTCTACAAATATTAGTCACATTTTTTGGCAAAACGTTTTCAATAAAAAAATCTTATGATTTATGTATTAAATCATTTCAATCATTTCAAGGATGAATAAAATTCAATTGTCTTTTAAAATATGTTTAACTTAACTATCATTCGATAACTGAATAATTCTTCAAAACTTTGAGGAAATGATTTCTGTCGAAAATACCCCGAATTGTTTGAAAAATAAAATTTGTTTAAAACAAATGTTTGAGAAACCAATAAATTGAAAGTTCAATAAAATTCTTAATTAAGAATTACGTCATTAAGTGATAATCAACTGTAAAACATATAATGATTTACTGTAAAGCTATAAATATTACTCATTTGTTATTCAATTGTCGTATTTATCGGCAAATTTCGGATAAAATGACAATTAAAACAGAAATGATTTGTTTGACAAAATGTAAAGATTTCTTTTTGTAATACCTTTTGTGCGGCAGTTTCTTCTTCTTTTCCGTCGCCGATCACAACATAACTACATTTTTTGCCAAATTTTTTAACTATTTCCTCAAAAATATGATCTTTTCCTAAATATTGGAAAAGTTTTTAATATAAGATTAATTATAATATTTAGAAATAAGTGGTTTGTATTGTATGTCAATCATAACAAAGGATTACCTGTTTTTGCTGCGCTATAAATGTTTTCAATACTGAAATTAGAGGACAAACCAAAGATCATTACTTTGGCCAATGAGGGCACTAATGAGACTGAAGTCACCAAAACGTTCACACATTTGGGCCTAAAATTAAACATGGTCATTTAAACTCTTGTTGACATTATTAATTTGTACCTCGAGTTAATTATATTCAGACATTTGAGTGCATGTAGTGTCCAATTATCGGTAATTACATCCCATTTGCGTTGAATTTTGTACAAATTTTCTCTGTCCTGATTGCTTAATAAACCTGCAAATATTTCAAATTCCAAAAATTAATTAAACAGATTTCTTAGAATTTAATTTTAAAGATTTATTCAAATATTTTCTTAGTATTTAAACTCAAAATTTGAATCAAATATTCGCTCATAAAATGTAAAATTCAGATCAAACGAGAGAGAGATTGAGAAATACACCAATTATTACATTATTTTACACATGAATCTCAACCTTTTGGCTTATATCTTATCATGATAAACTGAAAAATTTAGTTCATTTCACTTTCTCAGCTCTATTGAGCTGAATAACTTTGAAAATCACAAATAAAGAGGGGATAAATGATAGCCATCAAGTTTTATGGACTCAACATATAGACTATTATTAAGAAATATGAATCATATTATATGATAAATGATTGATATTTTTGGATCCAAACCCTCACACAATCCTAGTGTTCATCGATTCAACATATAATCAATTACTTGAATATATCATAACTTTGACTTTCAAATGAAAAAAAGTTTGATCTTAAACATTTGAAGGTCTTTTTAAAAGATGAGTTTCTCTATGATCACAGACCAAGTTTGAAACAAACAGTAATTATTCATTTTGTTAAAATTTATAATGAAACTTGAACTTCAAGAAATAATCTTGATTGTCTGATAAGTTAGATTTGATGGCATTGCATGTACTCTACGTTTCATTTTTAAACATTTTTCCTTATTTTTATGAAAAACCAACTTTTTCTCATAAATGCGATCAAAACTAATCATAATCTGTGCGAAGACTACTAAATAGATATGATTTTCACGTCTATTGCATAATAAATGAGGACCTTTAAAAAAATTGGGATTAAAGTCAGGAATATTACTATTTCTCAATAAAAACCAATTAATTAAAATTTATTAAACTTTTTTTTACGGAAAATATGAGTCCATTAAATGATTGATGGTTTGGTTTACCTCTTTTTGGACTTTCTTTGTATGAATTCAAACCAATCCTTCATTTTATAAAATTTGCAATTTTTTAAAGTAATTAGTTTTATATTGAGATATGATTTTAGTTAATAATAATATTATTATAAAATCAGTAAAATGTTATTCATGTCTATTATTCCATGAATTTTAAATAATTTTTTATTATAATTTTAGTGGTCGTGAGTATTGAATCGAGGACATATTTCTAAAAAATTTATTGTATAAATTTATAATCAAATTACTCTTTTCTATGAACTTTAAGTATTATATTGATTGATGAATTTAGTTCAATGAAGAGAATAATTTGAAATTCGAGTTCTCTCTCTCGTGTTTAAAATAGCATGTTAATTTTAGAAACGTTAATGGTATAGCAAGGTGATATACAATACCTCCAACATTATCTCTATATTGTGTATAAACCTCTTTGATTTTTCTGTATCGAAAGGCCATTTTTCGTGTATAATCGGGACCTCCTCTAATCGGTGTCACTCCTATGCCGACTCCGCCGGAAGTAGTCGTATGAAAGCCATCGGTTTGGAAATTGTAATTACTATCGAATTACAAAACAATTACTCAATCAATGAATTGGTTATAATAACAAAAAAGTTAAAAAGGGATGAAAAGAGACTAAAATCTTATCGCAACACAATCTGGTCTTTTAAACTCTTGGATATCCGATTTCAGAATTACATTTTGAGGATCAGCTCAATACAAATGCTTTTCTTTTTTTGTCATTTTTAGCCATTTAGGGGTCAGAATAATCGACTTATGTTTAAAATATAATGTAATACTTGATTATATCGTATATTCTTAGCACAAAAATATAAACTGACTAAATGACCCATTCCTTTCAACTGCCTTTCCAATGGAATGTTAAACTTGCCATGTGCTATTTTAAGGAAATTTAATTCTCTGTAGTTCTTAAATCTGGTTAAGAATCAGCGATGGGCATGCTCCTCGAAATTAGGGGGTCCCGAAAATTTTGAAAATAAGGGAGTGCGTATTGTGCAATTTTGAAAACCTTGACAGACCTAGGATCTGTCCATAGACG
>JAQFZI010000322.1:0-18219 GCA_034695605.1 Eupelops occultus | reverse complement strand
CCTTGACCCCTTGACCACTTGACCCTTCAATTTTGAATCCTTGAATTAATGAATGGCTGAAAAGTAGGGCTAATTTTGTTAAAATGAAGGATATATTTATTGTATGACTAATGAGAGAATAAATTATTTAATAAATACAATGATTAGATACAACCGCTTGCAGTCAGTGCCGAAGTCATTAAGCAATTGCATAAATTTGACGGAATTTAACGTTGAGAACAACTCATTGTCACAACTGCCAGAAGGCCTGTTATCTAGTCTGTCCAATTTGACCACACTCACTCTCTCACGAAATCAATTCACATCATATCCAGTGGGCGGTCCCTCACAATTTTGTAACGTTTATGTAAGAGAAAAACCATTAATAATGAGTTGAGAATTGAAAATGTGTTGTCTTGTAGTCAATAAATATGGAGCATAATAAGATCAACAAAATTCCTTTCGGCATATTCTCGCGCGCAAAGAATCTGACAAAATTGAATATGAAAGACAATCAGTTGACTTCTTTGCCTCTGGACATCGGCACCTGGACTAATATGGTTGAGCTTAATCTGGGCACAAACCAGTTGACCAAAATTCCCGAAGACATTCAGCATTTAGAAAATCTGGAAGTCCTGATTCTAAGTAACAACAATTTGCGTCGTTTGCCCCCAACTGTTGGAAATCTGAGAAAATTAAGAATTTTGGACTTAGAAGAGAACAAATTGGAAGCACTGCCCAACGAAATAGGTCTGCATTACTCTACTCTTCCAATTAATTATTGAATTTCAATAATTTTTATGTTTTATCAAAGGTTTTCTGCGAGAACTGCAAAAGTTGATTGTGCAGAGCAATCAGTTGGCATCCCTGCCCCGTGCTATCGGCCATCTCTCAAAACTCACTTATTTAAGTGTCGGTGAAAATAATCTGAGTTCTATTCCCGAAGAAATCGGTAATTATTAGCAAATGTTGTTTAGAAAGCAATGAATTAATTAAAAGATTTGATTGAATTTCAGGCACTTTAGAGAGTTTAGAGTCGCTGTATATAAACGATAATCCGAATCTGCACAGCCTTCCATTCGAATTAGCTCTTTGTGCTAACCTTCAGATAATGAGTATAGAGAACTGTCCGTTATCTCAAATTCCAACCGATATCGTGAACGGCGGACCTTCTCTTGTAATACAATACCTGAAAATGAAAGGCCCGTATCGGACGATGTGATGACTCAGAATAACTAAACTATAATTTGAGAAAATTTTATTAACATTTTATTTGAGACGAAAATGTTTTACATTTTGATCAAAAAATTTTAGTGAAAACAAAAACAAGAATTTTTGATAAAATTGTTATTTATTGGGGTTTCGGTGCTCACAACAAAACATTCAATTCATTGGAATCGATGCCAAATATATCGTTGAATGGAATCCGAGTCCAAAAGCAATGGTTTGAAAGATTGAAAGGCATTAAAAGGCGTTATTCTAATCAATATTTTGATTAATTGTTTGAAACGCTTCTAAATCTGTGTAAACCTCTAAAACCAATCACTGTTTATATAAACCATTCGTTGAATTCTTTATTTTTAATTATCAGTCATTCCGTTTGTAATGACAAACAGTATTCAAACCATAAATATATCATAAAAACAGACATCAAATCATTTAATATTTTCAAAGTTTTACTCAAAAAAGTTTTCAAATCGTTTTTAATATTTCAAAGATTTCTTTTCAGTTGTTTTTCATTTAATTTTATTTCATAATTAAAGTGTATTTTTATTTTAAGCGAAAGAAATATCGAAATCTGAATTAATAGTCAAAAACAGACAATAAAATATTTGCTGCCATTAAATGAGGAATATTTTGATTTCCAAACAGAATATAATAATAATTATTAACAAAAATATAATTAAAAGTTATTAAACAAAACTCAATATAAGAATAAAATTATTTTAAAGCTTATCCGAAAAGTGGTTTTCCTGTAATAAAGTTTTAAAGTTTGTATTTAATGTTAATCACAAACAAAACAATAGTTTTATGTTATTATAAATACAGCTCTCAATAGAAATATAATTAAACAGAAAAACGTTTTTTGTCTTTAAATTGTATTTCATTAATAAATATATCATAAGAAACAATATAAGAGTTTAACCGAGAATTTAATTAATTACTAACAAACAGTTTAGAAGCGTTATATGTAATTGAATTATAAATTATTATTAATTATTCAAAAGTCTATTGAAAAATAATTTTTGGTAAAAATATAGTTTAAATTCAAAGAATCAAATCTATGTATAAATGAGTGAATGACTGGCCGTTTGTATTACGAATGGAATCTTTTTCTATAAATAAAATTAATAAAATCTGTAATTTAGTTGACTCTTATTCAACCAAATTCTCAATAATTCTGATTTTGAGTGATTTGATTCTCATTTCAATTATTAGATCTGTTGTTAAATCAAAAACAAATTTTAATAAATCTGTTATAAAACAAAATAAGTTCTATTTGTTGGAGACTTCAAGTGATGAACACTTGTTTCTCCTCTTCTTTCTTATGGATTCATTGCTATCCGAAAGATGACGCGTAAGACCTGTTCCCAGAGCCAAACCTCCGAACACTTGATTACAGGTTTTGGGAAACAAAAGCGTCTGCAATGGAATCAATGTTTTGTTGGAGAGAGAGTCGGCTCACGTTCTGCTCTCAACTATTCTTTTGACATAACTTTCCTCAAAAGCAAAGCCAACGAATATTTAGCGAAAATACGAATTCAATGCTTTGAAAGCATGAGCACTGACTGAAAACCGGACGCAATGGTCGTCAATAGAAAAGGTTTGTCCGATTTTTACTACTTTTAGTTTTGTTTATCAAATTAGACCAAAAATTCTTTAAATATTGTTTAAAATTAAAATATTCACAAAATGTTTGCAATCTTTCAAAAAAAAAAAAAAATAATAAAGATTTTATAATAAAAGGAACTTATATTTTGATTGAATATCAATGAAGTTTTAATTGACGTAAACTTATTTTTTTAGTTTATTTCCGATATATTCGCCTAAATTAAAGTCTAGTTTTCAGAAATAATTTTGATTTAAGATTTATTTTTAATTGTAAGCTATTTATTGTGATGTCTCACTATTTTCATTGAAAATTCAAATAAATTGTTAACCAATTTTCAAAAGTGAAGGCACTCTAAGGAAGTATTCGTTCATAACTTTAAATAAATTCAATGAAATCATAGAATATTTAGAGTTTAGAATCAAATTCAATAAAACTGAAGACAAGATTTTTGTTTAATTTTTGCTAAACTTATAAAAAAATAGTGTTCTCTCTGTTAAGGAGTGAATGCCTGAGGCTTTCATTCCTCCCGATTGAGAAGAATCTCATAATTCAGAGAAAACCAAAAACTTATTTGAAAAGAAAAAAATGCAGCTAATGTTGGGATGTGTTGGGATGTTAGCAGATGTTATATTCTGGTCATTAATTTTATAGAAATATAGCTAATAATGTGCAAGAATTTTGTTAAGAGACCATAATTTGCTAATATTGTGATTAGCCGTCAATTCTTTCTTTTGTTTGAATTACTTTCAAACCATTTATTATTTGTTTTATTTCTTTTGACTTCAAATCAAAACTTTCATTAAAAAAGAAATGTTTTAATTGGATTTCGTGTCTTTAAAACGGATTATGTTATTATCAAATGATTTTCAAAATTTCATTATTAATCAGAAAATATGAGAAATTATTTCCGTCTCAACACATAATTAACAAAAGAAGCAAAAAATTAGTTCTCTCTCTGTTTTTCTCATGTTTTCAGACAAACAAATGTTTTCGAAACAAATATTGTTTTTATAATTAGAGAAATCTTTATTATATGACATAAGTTTGAAATCTTTTGTACAAAGAATTTAATAAAAAAAAACTCATTGTTTTGATTGAAGTTTGAGAGAAGTTATGCCAAACAAAAGCCTAAATTTTTTGCCGAATAAAATCAGAACTCATGTTATGTGAAAGTAGTGATGGTATTGACTCTCCCTTAAGAGTCTGACTCTTGTTTTGAAGCCATGATTGCCTCCAATTGTTTCGCCAGTGCAGAGAACCTGCCTCTGGGCCCAAATTTAAATAAAGGCAACACTCTATTCCAAGTAATGGTCTGTAATCGAGACCAATAATTCGCTGCTATTCTGAGCTAATTTTGGTTATTGTTATTTATGTTTAAGTCTTTCTTTTGTTATGTATTTATCCAAACATTAGATTTGATACAATTTTTTAGTTTCTTTTCTTTGAATTTTTGTTTATTGTTTCACATGATTTTGAAAAAAATTATTTAATTTTCGCCTAAACTCATGAATTAGTTCATAAATAGCCCTATTATTCATTAGAGTGAGGGATGGCCTAAATATTTAATGTATATCGTCTGACCAACACTTCACTTATGGCTCTGATATCCTATTTTGACATTAATTTCTATTTATGAGATATTTTGCTAAAGCTTTCAGAGCCAGGCTTTCAGATCAAAAACATATCCATTAATACTGGAATCCGAGCTTTGATTTAAAGCTCTATTTTGTGTATCATTTTTCGCACGATTCCAATGAATACCTAATTTATATTATGGTCTAAAAGTAGATTTAATTTTTATATTTAATGATCTTTAATGAAAAGAAACTAATTTTGGGAACTTCTCTGACTCTTCTCTTTATAATTGTTTGTAATTATTTTTGATTAAAATACAAACCAATTATTTTTGAAATTTTTCATACAATTGTAGTCATAAAAAACCGTAATTTAGTTTTAATTTTACATTCACTTTATGTTCATTATATATACATGTATGTATACATTATGTATATATATATTAAGTTTAAGGCATAATTCAATCAAAATTCTTGTAAATCATTAGCCATTTATGAGAGAATAGATTTTAAACGAAAACTTTGACAAAAAAATTCATTATTTTTTTTAAAAAAAATTGTATTAAAAATGAAAGATAAGAATAACAAAGTATTCTAAGTTTAGTTTTCTTCTCTCAAATTCATTTGTCAAAAGCCTTTGGCATAAAATTACAAGAGTTTTGATGAACTCAAAGCTCAAAACATTTTGAAAGTGTAAGAAGTTTTCGTTTTCATTCAAATTTTGTTTGTCTTTCATTTGAAAACTAGAGTAAAATATATGTAAAGATTTTTAACAAGATATTCAAATTTAATTGCAATGATTCATTCTTTCTTATGAGTTTTGCCCTGATTATTATATATTTTCCGTGCAAAGCAGTATTGAACCAAAAGCTGGTGATAACCGTCGATCATCCCATTCCTGGTTTAACTAAAATTCTGAGTCAAGTGTTTATTCCTTTTCGGTCAACGATCCAAACATTTAACTCATTTTAATAAATATTTGCATAAAATAAAGGCTCAGAAATAGGAGTTTTTCTTATATAAAAATATGAAATATTTTGAGAATTAGTTATTTGAATGTTATTTACTTTTATTACTTTCTTCTCATATTTATTCAAATTAATAAAATGGTTAAAATAGTCTAATGAGGGCTCAAATTTGTTTTCGGCTCAGACTTTATTTTTAATTATGACTATAATTTGCCTCAAGTTATATAATAAGTCATATAATCTTGAAATGTCTTCACTTTCTGTGATTAGTTTGGATTCGAAATTCATTTTTCTCATGAAAGTCAAGTGTGAGCTCAGGTCAAGCTTTCCACTCAAGTAAACAATTTTTGATTTAATAAATTCCAGAATATTATTCGTTTTCAAATCAAAACTGAGCGAAGAGTCAGTAAAATATTAATAATACATAAAATTTCTCACAACTCTATTCAACAATGGATTTCATTATTAAAAATCGGAAAGTATTCTGAGCCCTCTCTGATATTTTGGCCAAAATATGAAAAACTTGTTGGATTTAATAAAAGTATTTCACATAAAATAACATTTTTCGAAATCGTTGGACCAAATATACAATTATCTTAAAGTTATTCAACTTTTATGAGAATTTCATTAATTCTTTTTATTTAATATAATTTAATTTAATTAAAAATAATTGAATTAATGACAAATGAATTTTTAAAAATTGTTTAATTAAAACTAAAAACAATTCTCTCAAATGTTTAATCGATAAGTTTTTTCAATTAAAGGGTTTATTTTGGATTTTTTAAACAAAATCTCTAAATCTTTTATATTTTGTTGTCTGAAAATCAGTTAATTTCTTTCTTATAATGGTTTACAAGATTCTAATCTTTAATGTTTTAAAATTTTAAATTAAAATTCATAGAAATACAAAAATTTACTTTTTTGTAAGAAAACCATTGAACTTAAAAAAATGATTTCACACATATTTCGAAACACCTTTGATATGAAAATAGTTTCTAAGACTTTAATATTCAAATCAGGATTTTTATGGATTAATAGGTTGTGCAAAGACTTGGGTTATGGTTAACTGTTTGGTGAATTAATTAATTATAAATTTCATCAATCATTGTATATAACTTATGAATAAATTAATTATTTGATTAATCATTGATTAAATGAATAAAGTATTGTTAATTGACTAATTTGTTTCACTTAAACCTATTTTGAGCAAGTTAGTCCATTGAAAACTTATTCTGAAATAGTTCATTTCAATTAAAGCGTTATGCGATGGTTTAATTGATAGCCAATTTCGACTATAAGTCCAAATGGGTGACACCCAAACACCTCATTTAATTGATTTGATTCGTAGTCTTCCCGGGAGTTGTTTTATTTTAATAATCATTAAAATATTTTAATGTTTTTATGAATTCAAAACAAATAAAAAGAGATTAGATAATTGAAACATGGTTTATAAATTGTATATATATGCTTGCCAATTTTATATTTACTAATTGAAAAATGTCATTAACTTAATTAATATTCAGGTATTCTTCAAATAGTGATAACGAATTCGGCCAAAAAGGATATAATTTTAGTTAAAAACTTCATTTTTTAGGTTTCTGTCCAAAAGAGGATAATATTATATTTGGTGAAATCCTTGAACATTTTCAATATATTCCCGTATTTAATCCCAGCACAAGATATACTGATATAATGTATTGCTTTCTGTGCTTTAATTTATAGCTTTGTGTTCGAGAATTCACAAAAAGATTTATTATTATTTATGAATTATTTAGAAAAACAAGAGGAACTACTCTTTCATTTACCATTTGGAGTGTTAATTGGAATCGTTAGAAGTTATCTTGCATTTTATTACAGGATGTAAAAAATGATAAATTGTTTTAAATTGTGTTCGACATATTTGTCATTTATCTAAGATTTGTTAAAATGATTTGTGTTTTTTGTCGGACATTCTTTCGGTTTCTTTAATCATTTATTTAATAATTTTATTATAAATTATTTTTTATCAAAAAACGTTTCTCTCTTTTCAGAGAAGCATTTCATAGATTGAAACGAAATCATAATAATTGTAATCTGAATGAACGCCCACTCGTTAAATGTCATTCATATCTATGAAGGTTTGTTTTTGAGGGATAGACCACAATATTTCAATTCAAATATCGGATTTCAAATTCTGTTCTTTTATACCACAAAAGAGGGGCACAAAATATTTTGGAATACGTAGGGAGGGGTTCTATCACTAAATAACCTGATCTAAAAATTACAGTAATAAAGTAATAATGATAATATAGTGGATAAATTAGCATGGCTTGTAATTAGTAATCTCTAATTAAAGAATATGTGGATCTGATATTAATTTTAAATTAAAAGTTTTTATGTTTCAATTGATTCTCCGATAAATTTGAGACAACATTATTGAAAATGAGGTTTATGTCAAAAAAAGGTAAGTAAAAAGTGTTACTCATTTTGTAGTTGACCTCAAACTAAAATAACATAAACATTGCGTTTAGTATATGTCATATACCCATAAATATCCTCTGGAGTGGAATAAGAGCCTGGGTAATAAAGCCATGGTCATTATTTTCAATAATGTTTGACAACATTTTGACGACAAAATCACTTATATTAAGAAATAAACGAAAAAACACAACAAATGACATAATTTGACTCTTTTTGTCTGTTTTTGTTCTTATCTTTTTAAATATCAAAAACCAAATAAAAAGTTATTAAAGTATGAAATTGAAGGAAAGCACAAACATTTTAAACATTTTAATTTAACATGGTCACATAACTAATTTAATTTTGGGCAATTAAGTTAAGCCTTACTGTCTCTCAACAATTATTTTAATTAACTAATTACAGAAATAATTTGAAATTGCTCATCTACAAGACACAGCAAGGTATAATCATAGAATTCAATATAAAAATTGTTTGAGATAATTGCTGAACAAATAAAATTAGCTAGCTTCTTCATTCAATTTAATATAACATAAATTATTTATTATTATTATTATTAAAACTTTGTATTAATATTATAACTAAAAAGTTATTTTGGTCTTATATCGAACCTAAATCTGAAGATTACCCAAATAGTCGAGATAACCAAACTTGTCTTAAATATAGCTTGATTTTTTAGGGAAACTCCAATTTAATCATAGCTGACATCTCTTTTCATAGACATAATATTTTTTCAAAAGATTTTTAAATGAAATTTTCGATTTCATGAATATTTATTAGTTGATTACCATGATTACCCTCTTGGCTATCTTCGTTCAAATCATTCGTTTGATAGATATTTGCGAAAAATCGATTGAATCAAAACTTTAATTAATGAATAACTTTAAAAATTTCATTCATTAAAATTTCATTGCATTTGCTTTTTATAAAACTAAATGAAAGAAAAAATCTGTTATAAGTTTTGAGTTAAATTTGGTTTTAATAAATGGAGGGTTAAAACCAATTTCATTGTTTGTCTAACATTTTTTCAAAATTAATTATTAATGAAATTCAATTGAAGTGAAGAATTCAATTGTTTGTCCTTAAAATTAATTTTATGAGTTTATGAGTTATATCTAAATTTTCTCAATAGTTTGGCGCAATTTTAAGAACTCTCTTAGAAATGGTATTTGAAAACAATTTCAATGATGTTTTGAATTCATTTTAATAAAAATGTTGCTCCACTTTAATCGATTGACTTTAATAAATGAAATGTTCTGCAAATCACTCAAAACTAATGTTAATTAATTTATATGGGAGTAAATACTTGAAATTCCCACAAATTAATTAAATTTTGAACTTAATATTCGCATCTTTTAATTCATTTGAGATAAATATTGAATTCGTTGTATTCTTCGGTTGGCCTCACTTTAAACGAATAATAATAATAATGAATGCTTTGAATGATTGAAATAATGAGATAATGAAATGCAAACCCTATTTGTCGGATATAACAAACTTATCGTTGATTTGTGGCATTTATTTTTAGTTTTCTATTGGAATGACTTATTTCTTACACTTTAATAATAATATCCTTCCGGAGGAAAATCAAAACCAATCCTATTATCAAATGAGAGGTCTATTGAAACAAATTGTCGGTATTTCACGAATGAATTCATTGAATGGATTGAATAGAGTTAACAAAACTGTTAGTTATTCAACAATGATATCAATGAGAGGCTGTGGTGCCGATGCCCTCTCCCTTTAGATTCGAGTTACTGTCATTCACTCATATTTTACAATCAAATCATATTTTATTCAGCGATAGTTTGATTTTTAAACTATTAATTATTAAAATGAAATGTATATACTTTTGTGCAATTTCCAGATCATTTCATTTTGCGCACCGCTAGACCTGGAGGTCGTCTCTAAAAAAGCTATAATTTTATGAATTATAAAGAGTTGATATTACTGTCGAAAAGCATTTTTTCGACAGTTTGTCATTATTTGAAGTTTTATTAACATTTCAAACCCTAAACTCGAAACCAAAACAATTTTCATCAGTCATTAAATAATTTTTCAGCTTTTTTCTCAATTTTCATAATACACTTATCCTCTGAACCTATTTTTGTTTGAAAATACAAAATAAAAACAACAAATAATTTTCTAAATTTAATTTAAATTATATTTATTTAGAATATTATTAAACATTTAGTCATTTAATTAATTAGTTTAATGATTGAGCAATTAAATTATGAAAAACGAACTCATTTTGCAATTTAGTTATGGTTTGCAATTCTAATGATTTATCTTTTGATTTGATGTATGACTCCTCAAAGCACTTATCATTTTTATGTCTAAACATTTATTTTTGATATCTGGGAATATTTTTCGATCAAATCTTTTATTAAAGAAACAGTTTTCGTATTGATTTTTAACACATGAAATACGTTAATATTTATTGTCTACACCACTATTACCATCCTTTGGCAGACCTAAAGTCACTTCACGTCAATCATAAAATTTTTTGTTTTTGAATTTGATTCCAACCCTACGGTTGACGAAAGAAAAAAGGAAAGAAAAAATCCTTGGAGTGATTCAGAGATTTGCGAATAACAAAAGAATCTATGGATACGAAAGGATAGGAAAGGATACCAAATGATTGCAAAGAGGAGAAGCGCTTACGTTATGTCACGATCTTATAGTCTTTGCATTTCTTCTCTTTGAAAATAAAACTCAAGGAAACCAATTATAATACAATCTCTCGAAATATAATTGAATGAAAAATGTTTTTCTAATCTCTTATCATTTGGTAATTCATTCTTTTATTTTCATTTGTTGTGTTTGAAGAACACGTGTTTATCATATAATCAATTATTTTATTATTAATAAATCAGAAGCGGATCTTCTAAAGTACTCTTCAGTCGAATTCAATTTTAATTGTAATTCATTTTCTTTCATCCTTTGAATATTCTGGAAATAAATGGATTATATGAGTTGCATAAGTTCTCTATGATATACTCGAGTTAATCCAATTATTATATCTGAATATCTGATAATTAATTAATTGTAGAGAAAAACAAATTGTTTTTAAATTAAATTATAATTTATTCAAAAAATATCGATCATTATTTGGTATTCACTCAATCTTTGACTTATTTTGAATTTAAAATGTGTTTTGAAGTGAATGGAATTCCTATTTTATAAATTGTGTGAAAATTCGAAAATAAAGATTGTTTTGACTGAGATTTTGTTCAAATATTTATCAATTTTTGAAATTTCAATTCTCCCGTCCTTTTTAAGGACAAGTTTTTATAAAACTTATTGAATGTTAATTCGGTTTCGATCGCAAGATATAGTGGTTGTGGCGACAGAGGGACTCGTTTTTGGTAACGACGACTTGATGTTCGCTATCAAAAACTGGCTCTGACTCCAACTCTTATAATCAATCCGGTGTTCACTTAGTCTGAGTATTGCCATTGCCCTCAACACAACACTTGCAAGTGTATGCAGAGAGAGCACAACCAGCAAAACCTTAGTTCCTTTAAATACAATTTAATTGGTATCTATTTGGGTTTTTATGGGTACCCCTGGACTTTGTGTCGAAAGATGTATTGTTTGACTCCTTGTGTATTGAGTTTTGTGATCAATTAATTTATTAAATTGTGTTTGTTTTGGAGATGACATTCATTTTTCATTGGTTAAGGTATATATGAAACGAAAAGCTAACAATTTATCACATCTTCACTACATTTATATTAAACTAAACTATAATTTATTTTATATCCTATTTTATGGATATCACAGACTTTTTAAGATAATTGTTTTATTGCTTTCCATTTTATGACTCTTTTTATATTAAATTCTTTACTTAGGTTTCAACAATAAATCGTATAACAAACAGACGAATAGTCGTTCCACTTCTTAAGCAAATTAGTAGCAAATAGTGTCTGAAAATGTCATTAAGTGCTGTCATCGATTGAATCCAAGGTGAGAATTCAATTTCTTTACAAATAATTACTTTTATAACAATTTAATCAGAGATCTGTTGGAATGAAATTAAATAAATATTCGATGAAACGAAGAGATCGACTATAAAGAAAATGCAACTATTCTTAGAGTCTTATTAGAAACAGAGCTCTTCTCAATTGTTCTCAATTGTAATTCGAGACAACTCTTACTTTTAGATAACAGAAAATATTTGACAAAACTTTTGTTTAAAGATAATTAAATTTTTAAGACTTTTGTGAATCGCTGTGAAGTTCACAATTTTATATTACTTTTTGAGTTTAGCGGTAATTTCAATGTTGATTGTGTGAAGTGACATAACTGAACCGTCAAAACTACTTTAACCAACAGTTAAATGTTTTAATTCTTTTAAAAAGTGAAGCCAACCCCTCACAACCCTTTTCTCAACAATGTATGAAAACATGTTTTTATTCAAATCAAAAGATTTGATTCAAAAATCAATGTCTGCTTTTAATAGAAATTTGTGCCGACTTTTCAAAAGTGTTTTGTTTAAGAAAATATTTGATGACTTTAAGAAATAATACGAATATTTCTTTTATTAAATTTGTATAAATATATTACTTCAGAGAATTTATGAGAGATTTTTGTTTTGAAAATTCCGAATGATTTGTATTTTTATTTTTTGAAAAGTCATAGGAAAGAACCTGAACTTAATGATGATTTTCATTTTTTTCCCAACTCGACATTCAGATGGGTTTCATCGGCGAACCTATTGATAGCCTAAAGGCGTAAATTTATAACAAACTTTATGTTTTGATTTATTTGATTTGATTTGAAGTTCAATGCTTTTTAAAACTAATATTGAGTTTTATTAAAAATTTTATTACAATTCTTTCGCCAATCAATTACATAGTTTTGCTTATTCTGAGCCATAAGTTTCTTAAAGAAAATCGATGTCCGAAACATCAAACTTGAAATCAATGAGAAAATGAAAATGATTTTTGATAAGAAAATGTTTCTCTTCAATAGTGAAAGCATTTTTACAGTCGTTTGAACTCTTTTTCTATTGGATTCTGATTTCAAGTTTTGGTTTCCAAAGTTATTTTTCAGAGAATTTTTTTTGTTTGAAAATAATTTGTTGACTTATTAGACCAAAAAATATTTGGGTTATTGTCCTGAATTCACTACATGTTTATACGACTGAAGGGTCCGACGAATACTATTTTCGAATAAATTGTTAGAATTTTTGTTTTGTTTGACTCTAGAATTGAAGACTATTTCAAAAGAAGGAATTCTCTCCATTTTCTAACTCAAGTGAAAAGTTTTTTCTCAAACAAAACAATTATTGGAAAATATTCGCCAAAAATAGAGGAAAGCAATTAATCTGTTGTTTAATGAAAGAGAAAAACAATTTTTAAGTTTCTTTTTGTCGCTTTCTATTCAATGCGTTTTGTTATGAAATCTAATTATACGATGAGTTCAGACGAATAGCTGTTTCTCAATAATTTTCAGATAAACATGACTTCAGTTCCATTAGTGAAGGGATGATCTCAGAGATGATGTTATGATGCCTTTCATATGATATTAGATTTTCAATAAAGCACTTGAATTCAGAAATTTTCATTAATATTCACTGTTGTGAAGGTTGTGCTATAATACTGAATGCCTGTTGAGGTCCAACTCATAAAAGAAAAATGATTCGACTCTTCATTTTCTCATTCAATATGACGACAGAATTGTTAATAACAAATAGTTCCAAACCATACAAATAATAGTTAAGTGATGGCCTCAATTTTGGAGGCAATGCTAGAGTCACGTTAAGGCAAATTTAGAATTAATGCTCAAATGTTTTCGACATTATTTTCTTCATTGAATATAAATTTTATGCAAATTTAAATCGTTTTTAATTGTTTATCGAAGTTTTCAATGTCTATCAGACATTAAGTGTCAATGTTATCAACATTTGGATTGTCTTTATAGACATCAATTAAAAACAAATTTAATGTCGTTTCACTCTATTTGAATGTTTTAACTGATTTGTACCCAATTTTACTTTCATTTAATAATAATAAGTAAATAATAAAAAATGTAAAACTTTTTTCTGTTAAATATTTATCGACTCTTTTATAATTAATGACTAAAAATGATTTAAAATTCTTTTTCCAATTAAATGAATAATTTTTAAAAGAATTTTCTTTTGTGGACTAAACACGAATTGAAAGCCTTAATGAATTGAATTTTCAATTGAGATTTCAAAAAATGATAAAAAATAGTTTAAATTTACTTCTGATTTGTGGCCCAAATATACATTCAATTCAGGAATTATTACGATTTTATAATAAGAACTAAAGTTTAGTTCACTTAAGTATCAAATTAACCAATTAATTGATATAAAAATATCAAATTTATTTCAAGTTGAATGTTCGATAAAAGGCTATCTATCCTTTTTAACAAAATAGACTAGGACAAATTAATTGAATGTTGTAGAAATGAGATTTTCCTCGCATTTTTAACTCAATATTTTTGTTTTTATTGTGAAATAATTACTAATTTTCTTATAATTAATACAAAAAATGTTTAAAATTGATTCTAAAGAACCGCTAATTTTTAATTAAAAAGTCATAAGATTTAAAAAAATACAATTGCTATTGATATTCACCAGGTTAACACAAATCAATTAGTTCTTTTGAAATCTCTGTTCCTGAAATTGTGGTCTTCCTTATAATCAGTATTAATGAAGAAGCACTCAATTATTTATGAGTTGATCTCATTTTTTGCTGCGATTCTGGGAAACAATTTTTTTCAATTCTTATTTGAAACCATTATTTTGTACAAAGAATTTCTATTTTTAGTTAATGATCATGTTCAAATGTTCAAATGTTCAAATCCTTGATCCTCTCATTTGCTATTAAATGAGATCATATATTAAAGCGAAAATGAATGCATTCGATTCGAAGATATATTTCGGGCCATCATTTCGAAGGAAAGCCTCGCTTCAAATAATTGGCCAATTTTTCAGTTGAAACAACATTTTTGTGAGAATAGAGTTTTTGATTGCTATAAATAATATGTTGTTCTTATAATTTTTCAAATGAAACGTATTCACAAAGAAAGGTGAAAATTTATCAAATCAATAGAGCTTGACAATAATTGATGCACTTTTTACACTAATAAAGACCTGAAATCCTTTTGAGAGTAACCATATATGAGTCGATCCTGTTTTAAGACTCAAATTTAGTTCATTTGGAATACATTTCAACAAAATATTCAAACGAAGACATTTTTGAATAAATTTGTTTTTTCTGGAACCAATCAATTATTTGGTATATATCTTAGACATTAAATTATCGCAATTTAAGAATGAATGTCATAACACATGAATAATATATGATTTTAAGTGATATTTCACGTGAGTTACCCTATAATTCATTTGCAAAACATAACATTCATTTCTATTTTGAAGACTTTTCTGCAAAATTAACTCTCATTTCCTTACGATTGAATACCTCTCCATTCAATTATAGCCAAAGAGAGACAATGTGTTTGATTAGTGAGAAAAATACAAAATATTTTCCGAGAAGAGAAAACCAATCGAAACTTGTAAGACGTTTTCACATATTTAATGATGTTTTCCAGAGAATTCGGTCCCACTATTAGGAGAGGTCCCGACTATTAGTGATTCAAATTTATTGTTAATTATTGGTTTCTTTCTTAAATTATTGATTTATTGATGAGATCTCAATCAAGAATTTCTCTGAGAATGTATTAACTTTTTAACCCCTCTTTAATTACATTTGAATGAAGAGTGTAATGCATTTACAGGTCTGGAGTCAAACTTGAACTCATAAATAAACAAAATGTTTTTTTAAGTGTTTAATGAAAATAATAATAATAATAATGATATTGACATCAATAGGAAATTAAATCCTTTTCAGACTTAATGAGAATTTTTTGCAATTTCTTTGGAAAAGTTACGAAAAACAAAATTAAGTAAATGTCGGACTCTTTCGATTCATTTTTTAAAATATTAATAATGAATATAAAGAGTGATTGAAGACAATTGAAGGGATGGCATGCATGACAACTCTTGTATTCAAAATTAGCTTAAATTATTCCAGTCATGAAAACAGAGCTAATTCGTATGGCAGTGCTTTTCTTAAGACAATCGTTAAATTTAAATGCAATGAATTTTGAATTTAAAGCCACTCCACTACCGCACCATTCCAGTACAACTCCACTACCACTCCGCCCAAATATACAAAATAAGCTAAACTCAACTATTCTTTCTTTTCTATGAAAACTTTTAAATATAACCGTAGTTTCGAATAAATTAAAAATTTAATGAAATGAGTAGTTATTATGAGAATAGATATTATTTGCATTCGTATTATATCTGAATTCTTAATCACATCCTTATCTTAGACTTTGAGGAAGACTTCAATTGAATGAAGGCTTACAGATGAAGGACTTTTGGAGGAAAAACTGGCAAATAATTTAATATAATGCCTAAAATTATAATGTGTTCTGTTGTCAGAGGCTTTCTTTCAAAAACAATGTTTACTGCAATGACTGTCTTTCTTTGAGACCATTGAATGGCTAAAAGAAAAAACTTTTATTAAGAATTAACGACAATCCAAGTGATTAATTAGACCTTTTAGACCAAATTTGACAAAATCTCATTAAAAGGTTTGGCTTAAGAGCTAAACGATACAAATTGATTGAAAGTTTAACCAAACCATAGAATAGTTTTTGGAAGGATTTCACACTCGAATCTTCCACTAGTTTTTTAATTATATTTCGGGTGAAACCGGTTCTTAAAACGGCTGAACGATTGAGTGAGAAATACATACAAATATACACCTCATGAGAAAGTTTTTAGACAAAAAAAGTATATTCAGATTTGACGAAAATTATTATTTACTCTTCTGTCGACTCTTATGTCATAACAATAACAATAAAATTGCTTTTCATTGCAATTGAAAATCCGATTCAATTGTAAACTGTTTTGCATTATTCACAACAATCCGCAGAGAATTCTATTGAAAACGAAATTCTCTTTTAATTGTTTCCTTAGAAACAAATGGTGTTATCAAACATTCATAGCTTTACTCCAGGTATACATTTTCTCTAATGTGTAGAGAATATGTCTATATTTAGCTAGGTATTTCCATAAGAGCTATTATTTCAAACAAATTTAATGGAAGAATGGATTAAATTTTTCAAACAACGAATACATTTGTCATTTGTTTCGGTATTTTAATGATTAAGTTAAGTTAAGTGCTAACAATTTTAAGGGACTTCATATTTTCATTGGTCTGCAAACTGTAGTTAACGTTGACATTGAATTTTGATGACCTTTTGTTGCAATGAATTTCTCGCTTTCTATAGCACTACAGGTTATGCCTCGCGTGTAGTTATTATATAAGGTCGTCGTCCTAACAGCCGTCCCAACAATTTTATGTAATATCCAATATATTAAGAGAGAAGCCATTCCTTCTATTTCTTAATCACTTCAGATTATTAATGATTTTTAAAGACATTTAAAGTAATTTTCTTGAAATTTCCTTTTAAGACAATTTTGTTTTATTTTAACAAAAATATTAGACTTTTTTGTCTTCATTTTTAATACCATTGATTCACGTCTTGGCTAACCATTTGATTGATATGCATATGATTTTTATGACTTTATTATCCTTTCGATTGACTGTAAGTCATAACTACTTTTCGTTAAGAAATATCATTAAACATATTTTGTTTAGATTTAGTATTAATACTATAGTCGATAATAATAATGAAAATATATTTAGTAATAAAAATAAGTTATATCTATCGCATGTCTAGACATATGGGAAGCATATAATCGATTTGAGCTCTAATTTAAATCTAATGGCGAATAATAATTAAGTCAATTACGGAATGGATCACAAAATGAAAGACAAATATTCTTTAGTCTCGTGAAGTTCGTGCCATAAAACACTTAATGAGTGATGAAAATTATTAGAATTTGTTTTTTCCGATATTTTTGTTTTGTATACTAATTAATGACATTTTCAGATCATTTCTCATGAGTTTGTCTGTTGTTGAGTACAACTCTAGTAAACTCTTGTATTGATTTGCGATCTCCCGATGCTTTCCAACACACATTGAACTACACATTAATTTAATGACTTATACCTTTTCACTTCAGAAACTTTCAAATAAAGATTTTATTATATTTATATTCAGACAAAATGGTTATCCCTTAACATTTTGACCAAATCTGTTCAAATTTGGAAAAAACATTTTCAATCTAACGATTAGATTATGGGTTACTTAAAGTGTTTTCTTTCAACAAATATCTTGAATAAAAGTTTTCCAAAGAGCGTGACCTTTGACTATATAGCATAAACTATATAGCATTAGAAGCCTCATAGAGAATACATGTGGAAAACTTAAAACTTTAATAGATCAAATGGGGTTG